>CM065589.1:623501750-623510321 GCA_033119425.1 Bufotes viridis | reverse complement strand
AGTGCTCTTAGAGATCGCACTCATGTGCAGCCCCTTCTCCGCACCTTTTCTGTGGTCAGTGGAGTGCTCTTAGAGATCGCACTCATGTGCAGCCCCTTTCTCCGCACCTTTTCTGTGGTCAGTGGAGTGCTCTAGAGATCGCACTCATGTGCAGCCCCTTTACTCCGCACCTTTTCTGTGGTCAGTGGAGTGTTTCCAGAGATCACGCTCAGGTGTTGATCCCTCTCTACTCCTTCTTGTGGGGTCAGCTGAGTTTTCTAGAGATCACACTTATGGGTAAACACATCTATACTCCTAGTTTTGGGGTCAGTGGAGGTTTCTTGAGATAACCCATGAAGCCTCCTCCATGCCTTGTTTTAGGGGTCAGTGGAGGTCTCTCATGGGCCGCACCCGGACATTTTCTGGACCAACATTGTGAGGCTGTTGTCACTTTGCCTCTCTTGGCGGCACTCTTATTTAGCATTCGAGACTCCTGGCTAGAGATTAGCGAAAAGATTCTACAGAATCCATTTGCCCAATCAACAGGACCGTTAGAGTCAATTTGTCCGATCAGCATGGATTATGCAGAGGAAGTGGCCCTGCTAATGGGATAACTAGATTCTGTAGAATCTCTCCCCTCATCTCTACTCCCGCCCCTTTAATAGTTCCTCATAATGAGGCGCCTCAGTAGGGGCAGGCACACGCTCTGGTGGGCACCCAACACTTCTTGCTCTCAGGTAATGTACTTGAACCTCTGCAGACCTGTGGCCTCCTTCGTAGATGGAGCCACCAGCACTTCACTCCATCTGTGTCATGCGTCTCACCCGGCTGCTATATATCCCTTCTGCTCCACCCAGGTCAGAGAGCATTGTCTGACGATTCCTGCCTGTTCTCCAAAGTGTCACCCCAAGTTCCTCAGGTACAAAGCTCCATAAGAAACCAACCCCCAAGCCGAGGACTTACCTACCCCCATCATCACAAACCCCCCCCAAGGTTATACCAACCATTATCGTAGACTTCTCAGGTCAACATTGTGGTCTGTGGATTCTTTCCCGACATCCTTCATCACAGACAACCTGTGGATCAGAAACCTTTTCCCAACCATCACAGCTGCCTCGGGTAGAAGGCAACCCTGTGGGCTATGATTAATCCCCCCACTATCATGATAGACTTCCCAGCTAGAAGACAACTCTTTGGGCCAAAGACTAATACACCCCACCATCGCAACAAACTTCCAAGCTAGAAGTCTACCCAATGGGCAAGAATTTATTTCCCAACCATCACAGTGCCCAGGACGAAGCCAACCCCATGGACGGAGAACTATAACCACACAATCATCACACTCTTCGGGTTAAAGCCAACCCCACGGGCCGAAGACTAATCCTCCCAGCAATATTACAGACTCCTCAAAAAAAAAGCCAACCTCGTGGGCAATGGACTAATCCTCCCACCATTATTACACACTCCTCAGGAAAAAGCCAACACCACAGGTCAAGGACTAATGCCCTTATCATCATCACAGACTACTCAGGTAGAAGCCAACCCCACAGGCCGCAAACTACTCGTCCCACCATCATCACAGACTACTCAGGTAGAAGCCAACCCCACAGGCCGCAAACTACTCGTCCCACCAGCATCACAGACTACCCAGGTAGAAGCCAATCCTGGAGGTTGAGGACTAATCCCTCCACTATCATCACAAAACTAATCTGCCAACAGTCATCAAAGATGTGTCAAGTAGAAGCCAACCTGCGGTTGAGGATTAATCCCCCCACCATTATCACAAACTCCTCAGGTAGAAGTCAACCCCGTGGGCCAAAGTCTACTGCCCACCAACATCAGTCTCCCCAGGAAAAAGCCAGTTCCCTGATCTGAGGACTAAACCCCCACCATCATCATAGACTCCCCACCTAGATGCCAACCCCGCGATCCAAGGACTAATCCTCCCACCATCATCACATACTCCTCAGGTAGAAGCCAACCTTGCAGGCTGAAGACTAATCCCTCCATCGTCATCACAGACTCCTCAGGTAAAAGCCTATCAAGTAAACCTTGGAATAATACCCCCATCATTATCACAGACTCCCCAGGTAAAAGCTATCCCCACGGGCTAAGGATTAGTTTCCCTACTATCATAGCAGACTCCCCAGGTAGAATTCATCCCCTTGGACCATCATAACCAACTACTCAGATAGCGCTTATCCCGTGGGCCGAGAGCTATCTAGGTAGAAGTCAACTTCGCGGGCCGTGGACTAATTCTCCTCCCATTATCACAGATTCCTCAGGTACAAGTAAACCTTGTGGGGTGAGGAAAAATTTCCCCACCACCATTAGAAACAACACAGTTAGAAATCCACCTCGGCTAAGGACTAAACCCACCACCATCATCACAGACACCTAAGATGGATGTCAACCCTCCCAGGCCGAGGACTGTCCTCATCATAACAGACTCCACAGGCAGAAGTTAATCCTGTAAACCGAGATCTTATGCCCTCACCATCATTCCTGGTCAAGGGACTAATCTTGGCACCATTATCACAGACTCCTCATACAGAAGCCACAGGCCAAACACTAATACCTCCACCATCGTCACAGACTCCCCAAGTAAAAGCTAACCCCCAGGATTGATGACCATGCCCCCAAAATCATCACAGCCTCCCCAGTTGGAATCCAACCCTGCAGGCCAAGGCATAATCTGTCGACCCATTATCATAGACTCCTCAGGTAGAAGCTAACCCTATGGGCCGAGGACTAATCCCCCACCATCATCACAGACTACCCCAGTAGAAGCCAGACCCAAGGGTCGAGGACTAATCCTACCACCGTCTTCACAGATTCCCCAGGTAGATGCCAACCAGGAACTAATCCCCACCATCAACACAGACTTCTCAGATACCAAACCCGCGGCTGAAGACTAATTCTCCCTCAGACTCCCCATCTAGAAGCCAGCCCTGTGGTCCGAGAACTACTCCTTCCACCATTTTAACAGACTTCCCAGGTAGAAGCCAACCCTGCAGGCCGAGAACTAGTCCTCCCACCATCATCATAAACTACCCAGGTGGAAGCCAACCTACACGGGCTGAGGAATAATCGCCCCACCATCATTATAGAATAACCCGGTAAAAGCCACCCCATGGGTTGAGAATTAATCCTTCCACAGTTTTCACAGACTCTCATGGTAGAAGTCAACCCCGTATGCCAAGAACTAATCCTCCCAGCAACATCATAGATTATGCACACAGAATCCAACCCTGCAGTCCAAGCACTAATCTTCCCACCATCATAATAGACTCTTCAAATGGAAGCCAACCCTGGAGTCCAAGTGCCGTGTCCCACTATCCATGTGGGTACTGTAAAGTTGTCATATTATGCTTTGTACGCTTTATATTCCCTGTTTTATGCTGCAGTGCCTCTTTATGCATAATCCCTGCATACAGGTGTGTTAGATGACATTACACTGAGCCGACCACTAGGGGGAGACAACACATCCCATATATAGCCCAGCTCAGGCCTAGTCACTGGAGTCAGTCTTCAGCCCCGAGCTGGAGTGTCCACGTCCTGTTCAGGACTCTGCTGAGAGTTAGTGGAGATCAGCTAGAAGTCTTCAGAAAGGATAATAATCCACCAGGAACTAAAGGAACACAGACCCAAAGGGTTACGGCCATCGCTATAGACGCCTCAGGACCTGTGGGGTTAACTAGTGAAGGAATTCCAGCCTCCGGCAGCTTCACTGACCGCACTGGGATAACAGGGACCAGCACTGAAGTCACCTACCAGTGATCATAAAACCTGCATCATTAATAGCCTGAGAGACGGACATCACACCTGTCAGCAGTGGACACCTCGCAGCTTTACCTGTCCATCTAAAAGAGACTGCATTTCATATCCGGATGTAATAGAGACTGTATTTCATATCTGGATGTAATAGAGACTGTATTTCATATCCGGATGTAATAGAGACTGCATTTCATATCCGGATGTAATAGAGACTGCATTTCATATCAGGATGTAATAGAGACTGCATTTCATATCCGGATGTAATAGAGACTGCATTTCATATCCGGATGTAATAGAGACTGCATTTCATATCCGGATGTAATAGAGACTGTATTTCATATCCGGATGTAATAGAGACTGTATTTCATATCCGGATGTAATAGAGACTGTATTTCATATCCGGATGTAATAGAGACTGTATTTCATATCCGGATGTAATAGAGACTGTATTTCATATCCGGATGTAATAGAGACTGTATTTCATATCCGGATGTAATAGAGACTGTATTTCATATCCGGATGTAATAGAGACTGTATTTCATATCCGGATGTAATAGAGACTGTATTTCATATCCGGATGTAATAGAGACTGTATTTCATATCCGGATGTAATAGAGACTGTATTTCATATCCGGATGTAATAGAGACTGTATTTCATATCCGGATGTAATAGAGACTGTATTTCATATCCGGATGTAATAGAGACTGTATTTCATATCCGGATGTAATAGAGACTGTATTTCATATCCGGATGTAATAGAGACTGTATTTCATATCCGGATGTAATAGAGACTGTATTTCATATCCGGATGTAATAGAGACTGTATTTCATATCCGGATGTAATAGAGACTGTATTTCATATCCGGATGTAATAGAGACTGTATTTCATATCCGGATGTAATAGAGACTGTATTTCATATCCGGATGTAATAGAGACTGTATTTCATATCCGGATGTAATAGAGACTGTATTTCATATCCGGATGTAATAGAGACTGTATTTCATATCCGGATGTAATAGAGACTGTATTTCATATCCGGATGTAATAGAGACTGTATTTCATATCCGGATGTAATAGAGACTGTATTTCATATCCGGATGTAATAGAGACTGTATTTCATATCCGGATGTAATAGAGACTGTATTTCATATCCGGATGTAATAGAGACTGTATTTCATATCCGGATGTAATAGAGACTGTATTTCATATCCGGATGTAATAGAGACTGTATTTCATATCCGGATGTAATAGAGACTGTATTTCATATCCGGATGTAATAGAGACTGTATTTCATATCCGGATGTAATAGAGACTGTATTTCATATCCGGATGTAATAGAGACTGTATTTCATATCCGGATGTAATAGAGACTGTATTTCATATCCGGATGTAATAGAGACTGTATTTCATATCCGGATGTAATAGAGACTGTATGTCATATCCGGATGTAATAGAGACTGTATTTCATATCCGGATGTAATAGAGACTGTATGTCATATCCGGATGTAATAGAGACTGTATGTCATATCCGGATGTAATAGAGACTGTATGTCATATCCGGATGTAATAGAGACTGTATGTCATATCTGGATGTAATAGAGACTGTATGTCATATCCGGATGTAATAGAGACTGTATGTCATATCCGGATGTAATAGAGACTGTATGTCATATCTGGATGTAATAGAGACTGTATGTCATATCTGGATGTAATAGAGACTGTATGTCATATCCGGATGTAATAGAGACTGTATGTCATATCTGGATGTAATAGAGACTGTTTTATACTTGGATGTAATAGAGACTGTATGTCATATCTGGATGTAATAGAGACTGTATTTCATATCCGGATGTAATAGAGACTGTATTTCATATCCGGATGTAATAGAGACTGTATGTCATATCTGGATGTAATAGAGACTGTATGTCATATCTGGATGTAATAGAGACTGTATTTCATATCCGGATGTAATAGAGACTGTATGTCATATCTGGATGTAATAGAGACTGTATTTCATATCTGGATGTAATAGAGACTGTATTTCATATCTGGATGTAATAGAGACTGTATGTCATATCTGGATGTAATAGAGACTGTATTTCATATCCGGATGTAATAGAGACTGTATTTCATATCCGGATGTAATAGAGACTGTATTTCATATCCGGATGTAATAGAGACTGTATTTCATATCCGGATGTAATAGAGACTGTATTTCATATCCGGATGTAATAGAGACTGTATTTCATATCCGGATGTAATAGAGACTGTATTTCATATCCGGATGTAATAGAGACTGTATTTCATATCCGGATGTAATAGAGACTGTATTTCATATCCGGATGTAATAGAGACTGTATTTCATATCCGGATGTAATAGAGACTGTATTTCATATCCGGATGTAATAGAGACTGTATTTCATATCCGGATGTAATAGAGACTGTATTTCATATCCGGATGTAATAGAGACTGTATTTCATATCCGGATGTAATAGAGACTGTATTTCATATCCGGATGTAATAGAGACTGTATTTCATATCCGGATGTAATAGAGACTGTATTTCATATCCGGATGTAATAGAGACTGTATTTCATATCTGGATGTAATAGAGACTGTATTTCATATCTGGATGTAATAGAGACTGTATTTCATATCCGGATGTAATAGAGACTGTATTTCATATCTGGATGTAATAGAGACTGTATTTCATATCCGGATGTAATAGAGACTGTATTTCATATCCGGATGTAATAGAGACTGTATTTCATATCCGGATGTAATAGAGACTGTATTTCATATCCGGATGTAATAGAGACTGTATTTCATATCCGGATGTAATAGAGACTGTATTTCATATCCGGATGTAATAGAGACTGTATTTCATATCCGGATGTAATAGAGACTGTATTTCATATCCGGATGTAATAGAGACTGTATTTCATATCCGGATGTAATAGAGACTGTATTTCATATCCGGATGTAATAGAGACTGTATTTCATATCCGGATGTAATAGAGACTGTATTTCATATCCGGATGTAATAGAGACTGTATTTCATATCCGGATGTAATAGAGACTGTATTTCATATCTGGATGTAATAGAGACTGTATTTCATATCCGGATGTAATAGAGACTGTATTTCATATCTGGATGTAATAGAGACTGTATTTCATATCCGGATGTAATAGAGACTGTATTTCATATCCGGATGTAATAGAGACTGTATTTCATATCCGGATGTAATAGAGACTGTATTTCATATCCGGATGTAATAGAGACTGTATTTCATATCCGGATGTAATAGAGACTGTATTTCATATCCGGATGTAATAGAGACTGTATTTCATATCCGGATGTAATAGAGACTGTATTTCATATCCGGATGTAATAGAGACTGTATTTCATATCCGGATGTAATAGAGACTGTATTTCATATCCGGATGTAATAGAGACTGTATTTCATATCCGGATGTAATAGAGACTGTATTTCATATCCGGATGTAATAGAGACTGTATTTCATATCCGGATGTAATAGAGACTGTATTTCATATCCGGATGTAATAGAGACTGTATTTCATATCCGGATGTAATAGAGACTGTATTTCATATCCGGATGTAATAGAGACTGTATTTCATATCCGGATGTAATAGAGACTGTATTTCATATCCGGATGTAATAGAGACTGTATTTCATATCCGGATGTAATAGAGACTGTATTTCATATCCGGATGTAATAGAGACTGTATTTCATATCCGGATGTAATAGAGACTGTATTTCATATCCGGATGTAATAGAGACTGTATTTCATATCCGGATGTAATAGAGACTGTATTTCATATCCGGATGTAATAGAGACTGTATTTCATATCCGGATGTAATAGAGACTGTATTTCATATCCGGATGTAATAGAGACTGTATTTCATATCCGGATGTAATAGAGACTGTATTTCATATCCGGATGTAATAGAGACTGTATTTCATATCCGGATGTAATAGAGACTGTATTTCATATCCGGATGTAATAGAGACTGTATTTCATATCCGGATGTAATAGAGACTGTATTTCATATCCGGATGTAATAGAGACTGTATTTCATATCCGGATGTAATAGAGACTGTATTTCATATCCGGATGTAATAGAGACTGTATTTCATATCCGGATGTAATAGAGACTGTATTTCATATCCGGATGTAATAGAGACTGTATTTCATATCCGGATGTAATAGAGACTGTATTTCATATCCGGATGTAATAGAGACTGTATTTCATATCCGGATGTAATAGAGACTGTATTTCATATCCGGATGTAATAGAGACTGTATTTCATATCCGGATGTAATAGAGACTGTATTTCATATCCGGATGTAATAGAGACTGTATTTCATATCCGGATGTAATAGAGACTGTATTTCATATCCGGATGTAATAGAGACTGTATTTCATATCCGGATGTAATAGAGACTGTATTTCATATCCGGATGTAATAGAGACTGTATTTTATATCCGGATGTAATAGAGACTGTATTTCATATCCGGATGTAATAGAGACTGTATTTCATATCCGGATGTAATAGAGACTGTATTTCATATCTGGATGTAATAGAGACTGTATTTCATATCCGGATGTAATAGACTGTATTCATATCCGATGTAATAGAGACTGTATTTCATATCCGGATGTAATAGAGACTGTATTTTGTATCCGGATGTAATAGAGACTGTATTTCATATCTGGATGTAATAGAGACTGTATTTTATACCCGGATGTAATAGAGACTGTAGTTCATATCCGGATGTAATAGA
>CM065589.1:623458794-623493750 GCA_033119425.1 Bufotes viridis | reverse complement strand
TTCCATACGGCAGGATGAAACCATTGTGCTCTGGAGAAGATAAGGTGTTGTCTGAGAGCTGGAGTATATGGGAGCTTTCTTAGCTGATTTAAAGAATGATTTACACATCTCTATCAGTAGTAGTAAGGCTAGAGGAATTAATCATATTTCTGGTGTGTTCGTACTATAGCATTAGTAGTAGTTATAGTATTAGCGGTATTAAAATGATTGGTATTAGTCATATTTCTGGTGTGGGTGGTTATAAGGGTAGTATTACCCTTATTATTAGTAAAATTAGCACAAGTAGTAATAGTAACATAGTACATAAGGCCAAAAAAAGCCCTCTGTCCATCCAGTTCGGCCTGATATCCTGCTAGTTGATCCAGAGGAAGGCAAAAAAAAACTGTGAGGTAGAAGCCAATTTTCCCCACTTAAGGGGAAAAAAATTCTAAAAATTCCTTCCCAACTCGAATCAGGCAATCAGAATAAATCCCTGGATCAACGACTCTCTCTAGTAGCTATAACCTGCAATATTATTAAACACCAGAAATACATCCAGGCCCCTCCTGAATTCCTATATTGTACTCACCATCACCACCTCCTCAGGCAGAGAGTTCCATAGTCTCACTGCTCTTACAGTACAGTCCATAGTCTCACTGCTCTTACAGTAAAGAGTCCATAGTCTCACTGCTCTTACAGTAAAGAGTCCATAGTCTCACTGCTCTTACAGTAAAGAGTCCATAGTCTCACTGCTCTTACAGTAAAGAGTCCATAGTCTCACTGCTCTTACAGTATAGAGTCCATAGTCTCACTGCTCTTACAGTATAGAGTCCATAGTCTCACTGCTCTTACAGTATAGAGTCCATAGTCTCACTGCTCTTACAGTATAGAGTCCATAGTCTCACTGCTCTTACAGTATAGAGTCCATAGTCTCACTGCTCTTACAGTAAAGAGTCCATAGTCTCACTGCTCTTACAGTAAAGAGTCCATAGTCTCACTGCTCTTACAGTAAAGAGTCCATAGTCTCACTGCTCTTACAGTACAGAGTCCATAGTCTCACTGCTCTTACAGTATAGAGTCCATAGTCTCACTGCTCTTACAGTAAAGAGTCCATAGTCTCACTGCTCTTACAGTACAGAGTCCATAGTCTCACTGCTCTTACAGTAAAGAGTCCATAGTCTCACTGCTCTTACAGTAAAGAGTCCATAGTCTCACTGCTCTTACAGTACAGAGTCCATAGTCTCACTGCTCTTACAGTAAAGAGTCCATAGTCTCACTGCTCTTACAGTAAAGAGTCCATAGTCTCACTGCTCTTACAGTAAAGAGTCCATAGTCTCACTGCTCTTACAGTAAAGAGTCCATAGTCTCACTGCTCTTACAGTAAAGAGTCCATAGTCTCACTGCTCTTACAGTACAGAGTCCATAGTCTCACTGCTCTTACAGTATAGAGTCCATAGTCTCACTGCTCTTACAGTATAGAGTCCATAGTCTCACTGCTCTTACAGTATAGAGTCCATAGTCTCACTGCTCTTACAGTAAAGAGTCCATAGTCTCACTGCTCTTACAGTATAGAGTCCATAGTCTCACTGCTCTTACAGTAAAGAGTCCATAGTCTCACTGCTCTTACAGTATAGAGTCCATAGTCTCACTGCTCTTACAGTATAGAGTCCATAGTCTCACTGCTCTTACAGTATAGAGTCCATAGTCTCACTGCTCTTACAGTAAAGAGTCCATAGTCTCACTGCTCTTACAGTATAGAGTCCATAGTCTCACTGCTCTTACAGTATAGAGTCCATAGTCTCACTGCTCTTACAGTAAAGAGTCCATAGTCTCACTGCTCTTACAGTAAAGAGTCCATAGTCTCACTGCTCTTACAGTAAAGAGTCCATAGTCTCACTGCTCTTACAGTATAGAGTCCATAGTCTCACTGCTCTTACAGTAAAGAGTCCATAGTCTCACTGCTCTTACAGTAAAGAGTCCATAGTCTCACTGCTCTTACAGTAAAGAGTCCATAGTCTCACTGCTCTTACAGTATAGAGTCCATAGTCTCACTGCTCTTACAGTAAAGAGTCCATAGTCTCACTGCTCTTACAGTATAGAGTCCATAGTCTCACTGCTCTTACAGTAAAGAGTCCATAGTCTCACTGCTCTTACAGTATAGAGTCCATAGTCTCACTGCTCTTACAGTAAAGAGTCCATAGTCTCACTGCTCTTACAGTATAGAGTCCATAGTCTCACTGCTCTTACAGTATAGAGTCCATAGTCTCACTGCTCTTACAGTATAGAGTCCATAGTCTCACTGCTCTTACAGTAAAGAGTCCATAGTCTCACTGCTCTTACAGTATAGAGTCCATAGTCTCACTGCTCTTACAGTAAAGAGTCCATAGTCTCACTGCTCTTACAGTATAGAGTCCATAGTCTCACTGCTCTTACAGTAAAGAGTCCATAGTCTCACTGCTCTTACAGTAAAGAGTCCATAGTCTCACTGCTCTTACAGTAAAGAATCCATAGTCTCACTGCTCTTACAGTATAGAGTCCATAGTCTCACTGCTCTTACAGTAAAGAGTCCATAGTCTCACTGCTCTTACAGTATAGAGTCCATAGTCTCACTGCTCTTACAGTATAGAGTCCATAGTCTCACTGCTCTTACAGTATAGAGTCCATAGTCTCACTGCTCTTACAGTAAAGAGTCCATAGTCTCACTGCTCTTACAGTAAAGAGTCCATAGTCTCACTGCTCTTACAGTAAAGAGTCCATAGTCTCACTGCTCTTACAGTAAAGAGTCCATAGTCTCACTGCTCTTACAGTATAGAGTCCATAGTCTCACTGCTCTTACAGTATAGAGTCCATAGTCTCACTGCTCTTACAGTATAGAGTCCATAGTCTCACTGCTCTTACAGTAAAGAGTCCATAGTCTCACTGCTCTTACAGTAAAGAGTCCATAGTCTCACTGCTCTTACAGTAAAGAGTCCATAGTCTCACTGCTCTTACAGTAAAGAGTCCATAGTCTCACTGCTCTTACAGTAAAGAGTCCATAGTCTCACTGCTCTTACAGTAAAGAGTCCATAGTCTCACTGCTCTTACAGTAAAGAGTCCATAGTCTCACTGCTCTTACAGTAAAGAGTCCATAGTCTCACTGCTCTTACAGTATAGAGTCCATAGTCTCACTGCTCTTACAGTAAAGAGTCCATAGTCTCACTGCTCTTACAGTAAAGAGTCCATAGTCTCACTGCTCTTACAGTAAAGAGTCCATAGTCTCACTGCTCTTACAGTATAGAGTCCATAGTCTCACTGCTCTTACAGTAAAGAGTCCATAGTCTCACTGCTCTTACAGTAAAGAGTCCATAGTCTCACTGCTCTTACAGTAAAGAGTCCATAGTCTCACTGCTCTTACAGTAAAGAGTCCATAGTCTCACTGCTCTTACAGTAAAGAGTCCATAGTCTCACTGCTCTTACAGTAAAGAGTCCATAGTCTCACTGCTCTTACAGTAAAGAGTCCATAGTCTCACTGCTCTTACAGTAAAGAGTCCATAGTCTCACTGCTCTTACAGTAAAGAGTCCATAGTCTCACTGCTCTTACAGTAAAGAGTCCATAGTCTCACTGCTCTTACAGTAAAGAGTCCATAGTCTCACTGCTCTTACAGTATAGAGTCCATAGTCTCACTGCTCTTACAGTAAAGAGTCCATAGTCTCACTGCTCTTACAGTATAGAGTCCATAGTCTCACTGCTCTTACAGTAAAGAGTCCATAGTCTCACTGCTCTTACAGTAAAGAGTCCATAGTCTCACTGCTCTTACAGTATAGAGTCCATAGTCTCACTGCTCTTACAGTAAAGAGTCCATAGTCTCACTGCTCTTACAGTAAAGAGTCCATAGTCTCACTGCTCTTACAGTAAAGAGTCCATAGTCTCACTGCTCTTACAGTAAAGAGTCCATAGTCTCACTGCTCTTACAGTATAGAGTCCATAGTCTCACTGCTCTTACAGTATAGAGTCCATAGTCTCACTGCTCTTACAGTAAAGAGTCCATAGTCTCACTGCTCTTACAGTATAGAGTCCATAGTCTCACTGCTCTTACAGTAAAGAGTCCATAGTCTCACTGCTCTTACAGTAAAGAGTCCATAGTCTCACTGCTCTTACAGTAAAGAGTCCATAGTCTCACTGCTCTTACAGTATAGAGTCCATAGTCTCACTGCTCTTACAGTAAAGAGTCCATAGTCTCACTGCTCTTACAGTATAGAGTCCATAGTCTCACTGCTCTTACAGTAAAGAGTCCATAGTCTCACTGCTCTTACAGTACAGAGTCCATAGTCTCACTGCTCTTACAGTATAGAGTCCATAGTCTCACTGCTCTTACAGTATAGAGTCCATAGTCTCACTGCTCTTACAGTAAAGAGTCCATAGTCTCACTGCTCTTACAGTAAAGAGTCCATAGTCTCACTGCTCTTACAGTATAGAGTCCATAGTCTCACTGCTCTTACAGTATAGAGTCCATAGTCTCACTGCTCTTACAGTAAAGAGTCCATAGTCTCACTGCTCTTACAGTATAGAGTCCATAGTCTCACTGCTCTTACAGTAAAGAGTCCATAGTCTCACTGCTCTTACAGTATAGAGTCCATAGTCTCACTGCTCTTACAGTAAAGAGTCCATAGTCTCACTGCTCTTACAGTAAAGAGTCCATAGTCTCACTGCTCTTACAGTAAAGAGTCCATAGTCTCACTGCTCTTACAGTAAAGAGTCCATAGTCTCACTGCTCTTACAGTAAAGAGTCCATAGTCTCACTGCTCTTACAGTAAAGAGTCCATAGTCTCACTGCTCTTACAGTAAAGAGTCCATAGTCTCACTGCTCTTACAGTAAAGAGTCCATAGTCTCACTGCTCTTACAGTATAGAGTCCATAGTCTCACTGCTCTTACAGTAAAGAGTCCATAGTCTCACTGCTCTTACAGTATAGAGTCCATAGTCTCACTGCTCTTACAGTAAAGAGTCCATAGTCTCACTGCTCTTACAGTAAAGAGTCCATAGTCTCACTGCTCTTACAGTATAGAGTCCATAGTCTCACTGCTCTTACAGTAAAGAGTCCATAGTCTCACTGCTCTTACAGTAAAGAGTCCATAGTCTCACTGCTCTTACAGAAAAGAGTTCACAGTTTCAATGCTCTTACAGTAAAGAGTCCATAGTCTCACTGCTCTTTCAGTAAAGAATCCATAGTCTCACTGCTCTTTCAGTATAGAGTTCATAGTCTCACTGCCCTTACAGTAAAGAATCCACAGTCTCACTGCTCTTACAGTATAGAGTCCATAGTCTCACTGCTCTTACAGGAAAGAGTCCATAGTCTCACTGCTCTTACAGTAAAGAGTCCATAGTCTCACTGCTCTTTCAGTATAGAGTCCATAGTCTCACTGCTCTTACAGTAAACAGTCCACAGTCTCGCTGCTCTTACCGTAAAGAGTACATAGTCTCACTGCTCTTACCGTAAAGAGTCCATAGTTTCACTGCTCTTACAGTATAGAGTCCATAGTCTCACTGCTCTTACAGTATAGAGTCCATAGTCTCACTGCTCTTACAGTAAAGAGTCCATAGTCTCACTGCTCTTACAGTAAAGAGTCCATAGTCTCACTGCTCTTACAGTATAGAGTCCATAGTCTCACTGCTCTTACAGTAAAGAGTCCATAGTCTCACTGCTCTTACAGTAAAGAGTCCATAGTCTCACTGCTCTTACAGTAAAGAGTCCATAGTCTCACTGCTCTTACAGTATAGAGTCCATAGTCTCACTGCTCTTACAGTATAGAGTCCATAGTCTCACTGCTCTTACAGTAAAGAGTCCATAGTCTCACTGCTCTTACAGTACAGAGTCCATAGTCTCACTGCTCTTACAGTAAAGAGTCCATAGTCTCACTGCTCTTACAGTAAAGAGTCCATAGTCTCACTGCTCTTACAGTAAAGAGTCCATAGTCTCACTGCTCTTACAGTACAGAGTCCATAGTCTCACTGCTCTTACAGTATAGAGTCCATAGTCTCACTGCTCTTACAGTATAGAGTCCATAGTCTCACTGCTCTTACAGTAAAGAGTCCATAGTCTCACTGCTCTTACAGTAAAGAGTCCATAGTCTCACTGCTCTTACAGTATAGAGTCCATAGTCTCACTGCTCTTACAGTATAGAGTCCATAGTCTCACTGCTCTTACAGTAAAGAGTCCATAGTCTCACTGCTCTTACAGTATAGAGTCCATAGTCTCACTGCTCTTACAGTAAAGAGTCCATAGTCTCACTGCTCTTACAGTAAAGAGTCCATAGTCTCACTGCTCTTACAGTAAAGAGTCCATAGTCTCACTGCTCTTACAGTAAAGAGTCCATAGTCTCACTGCTCTTACAGTAAAGAGTCCATAGTCTCACTGCTCTTACAGTAAAGAGTCCATAGTCTCACTGCTCTTACAGTAAAGAGTCCATAGTCTCACTGCTCTTACAGTAAAGAGTCCATAGTCTCACTGCTCTTACAGTAAAGAGTCCATAGTCTCACTGCTCTTACAGTAAAGAGTCCATAGTCTCACTGCTCTTACAGTATAGAGTCCATAGTCTCACTGCTCTTACAGTAAAGAGTCCATAGTCTCACTGCTCTTACAGTATAGAGTCCATAGTCTCACTGCTCTTACAGTAAAGAGTCCATAGTCTCACTGCTCTTACAGTAAAGAGTCCATAGTCTCACTGCTCTTACAGTATAGAGTCCATAGTCTCACTGCTCTTACAGTAAAGAGTCCATAGTCTCACTGCTCTTACAGTAAAGAGTCCATAGTCTCACTGCTCTTACAGTAAAGAGTCCATAGTCTCACTGCTCTTACAGTAAAGAGTCCATAGTCTCACTGCTCTTACAGTATAGAGTCCATAGTCTCACTGCTCTTACAGTATAGAGTCCATAGTCTCACTGCTCTTACAGTAAAGAGTCCATAGTCTCACTGCTCTTACAGTAAAGAGTCCATAGTCTCACTGCTCTTACAGTAAAGAGTCCATAGTCTCACTGCTCTTACAGTAAAGAGTCCATAGTCTCACTGCTCTTACAGTATAGAGTCCATAGTCTCACTGCTCTTACAGTAAAGAGTCCATAGTCTCACTGCTCTTACAGTATAGAGTCCATAGTCTCACTGCTCTTACAGTAAAGAGTCCATAGTCTCACTGCTCTTACAGTATAGAGTCCATAGTCTCACTGCTCTTACAGTATAGAGTCCATAGTCTCACTGCTCTTACAGTAAAGAGTCCATAGTCTCACTGCTCTTACAGTATAGAGTCCATAGTCTCACTGCTCTTACAGTATAGAGTCCATAGTCTCACTGCTCTTACAGTAAAGAGTCCATAGTCTCACTGCTCTTACAGTAAAGAGTCCATAGTCTCACTGCTCTTACAGTAAAGAGTCCATAGTCTCACTGCTCTTACAGTATAGAGTCCATAGTCTCACTGCTCTTACAGTAAAGAGTCCATAGTCTCACTGCTCTTACAGTAAAGAGTCCATAGTCTCACTGCTCTTACAGTAAAGAGTCCATAGTCTCACTGCTCTTACAGTAAAGAGTCCATAGTCTCACTGCTCTTACAGTAAAGAGTCCATAGTCTCACTGCTCTTACAGTATAGAGTCCATAGTCTCACTGCTCTTACAGTAAAGAGTCCATAGTCTCACTGCTCTTACAGTAAAGAGTCCATAGTCTCACTGCTCTTACAGTAAAGAGTCCATAGTCTCACTGCTCTTACAGTATAGAGTCCATAGTCTCACTGCTCTTACAGTATAGAGTCCATAGTCTCACTGCTCTTACAGTAAAGAGTCCATAGTCTCACTGCTCTTACAGTAAAGAGTCCATAGTCTCACTGCTCTTACAGTAAAGAGTCCATAGTCTCACTGCTCTTACAGTAAAGAGTCCATAGTCTCACTGCTCTTACAGTATAGAGTCCATAGTCTCACTGCTCTTACAGTAAAGAGTCCATAGTCTCACTGCTCTTACAGTATAGAGTCCATAGTCTCACTGCTCTTACAGTAAAGAGTCCATAGTCTCACTGCTCTTACAGTATAGAGTCCATAGTCTCACTGCTCTTACAGTATAGAGTCCATAGTCTCACTGCTCTTACAGTAAAGAGTCCATAGTCTCACTGCTCTTACAGTAAAGAGTCCATAGTCTCACTGCTCTTACAGTAAAGAGTCCATAGTCTCACTGCTCTTACAGTAAAGAGTCCATAGTCTCACTGCTCTTACAGTAAAGAGTCCATAGTCTCACTGCTCTTACAGTATAGAGTCCATAGTCTCACTGCTCTTACAGTATAGAGTCCATAGTCTCACTGCTCTTACAGTAAAGAGTCCATAGTCTCACTGCTCTTACAGTAAAGAGTCCATAGTCTCACTGCTCTTACAGTAAAGAGTCCATAGTCTCACTGCTCTTACAGTAAAGAGTCCATAGTCTCACTGCTCTTACAGTAAAGAGTCCATAGTCTCACTGCTCTTACAGTATAGAGTCCATAGTCTCACTGCTCTTACAGTAAAGAGTCCATAGTCTCACTGCTCTTACAGTAAAGAGTCCATAGTCTCACTGCTCTTACAGTATAGAGTCCATAGTCTCACTGCTCTTACAGTAAAGAGTCCATAGTCTCACTGCTCTTACAGTAAAGAGTCCATAGTCTCACTGCTCTTACAGTATAGAGTCCATAGTCTCACTGCTCTTACAGTAAAGAGTCCATAGTCTCACTGCTCTTACAGTAAAGAGTCCATAGTCTCACTGCTCTTACAGTAAAGAGTCCATAGTCTCACTGCTCTTACAGTATAGAGTCCATAGTCTCACTGCTCTTACAGTATAGAGTCCATAGTCTCACTGCTCTTACAGTAAAGAGTCCATAGTCTCACTGCTCTTACAGTAAAGAGTCCATAGTCTCACTGCTCTTACAGTAAAGAGTCCATAGTCTCACTGCTCTTACAGTAAAGAGTCCATAGTCTCACTGCTCTTACAGTATAGAGTCCATAGTCTCACTGCTCTTACAGTAAAGAGTCCATAGTCTCACTGCTCTTACAGTAAAGAGTCCATAGTCTCACTGCTCTTACAGTAAAGAGTCCATAGTCTCACTGCTCTTACAGTATAGAGTCCATAGTCTCACTGCTCTTACAGTAAAGAGTCCATAGTCTCACTGCTCTTACAGTAAAGAGTCCATAGTCTCACTGCTCTTACAGTAAAGAGTCCATAGTCTCACTGCTCTTACAGTAAAGAGTCCATAGTCTCACTGCTCTTACAGTATAGAGTCCATAGTCTCACTGCTCTTACAGTATAGAGTCCATAGTCTCACTGCTCTTACAGTAAAGAGTCCATAGTCTCACTGCTCTTACAGTAAAGAGTCCATAGTCTCACTGCTCTTACAGTAAAGAGTCCATAGTCTCACTGCTCTTACAGTAAAGAGTCCATAGTCTCACTGCTCTTACAGTAAAGAGTCCATAGTCTCACTGCTCTTACAGTAAAGAGTCCATAGTCTCACTGCTCTTACAGTAAAGAGTCCATAGTCTCACTGCTCTTACAGTAAAGAGTCCATAGTCTCACTGCTCTTACAGTAAAGAGTCCATAGTCTCACTGCTCTTACAGTAAAGAGTCCATAGTCTCACTGCTCTTACAGTAAAGAGTCCATAGTCTCACTGCTCTTACAGTAAAGAGTCCATAGTCTCACTGCTCTTACAGTAAAGAGTCCATAGTCTCACTGCTCTTACAGTAAAGAGTCCATAGTCTCACTGCTCTTACAGTAAAGAGTCCATAGTCTCACTGCTCTTACAGTAAAGAGTCCATAGTCTCACTGCTCTTACAGTAAAGAGTCCATAGTCTCACTGCTCTTACAGTAAAGAGTCCATAGTCTCACTGCTCTTACAGTAAAGAGTCCATAGTCTCACTGCTCTTACAGTAAAGAGTCCATAGTCTCACTGCTCTTACAGTAAAGAGTCCATAGTCTCACTGCTCTTACAGTAAAGAGTCCATAGTCTCACTGCTCTTACAGTAAAGAGTCCATAGTCTCACTGCTCTTACAGTATAGAGTCCATAGTCTCACTGCTCTTACAGTAAAGAGTCCATAGTCTCACTGCTCTTACAGTAAAGAGTCCATAGTCTCACTGCTCTTACAGTAAAGAGTCCATAGTCTCACTGCTCTTACAGTAAAGAGTCCATAGTCTCACTGCTCTTACAGTAAAGAGTCCATAGTCTCACTGCTCTTACAGTAAAGAGTCCATAGTCTCACTGCTCTTACAGTAAAGAGTCCATAGTCTCACTGCTCTTACAGTATAGAGTCCATAGTCTCACTGCTCTTACAGTAAAGAGTCCATAGTCTCACTGCTCTTACAGTAAAGAGTCCATAGTCTCACTGCTCTTACAGTAAAGAGTCCATAGTCTCACTGCTCTTACAGTATAGAGTCCATAGTCTCACTGCTCTTACAGTAAAGAGTCCATAGTCTCACTGCTCTTACAGTAAAGAGTCCATAGTCTCACTGCTCTTACAGTAAAGAGTCCATAGTCTCACTGCTCTTACAGTAAAGAGTCCATAGTCTCACTGCTCTTACAGTAAAGAGTCCATAGTCTCACTGCTCTTACAGTAAAGAGTCCATAGTCTCACTGCTCTTACAGTAAAGAGTCCATAGTCTCACTGCTCTTACAGTAAAGAGTCCATAGTCTCACTGCTCTTACAGTAAAGAGTCCATAGTCTCACTGCTCTTACAGTATAGAGTCCATAGTCTCACTGCTCTTACAGTAAAGAGTCCATAGTCTCACTGCTCTTACAGTAAAGAGTCCATAGTCTCACTGCTCTTACAGTAAAGAGTCCATAGTCTCACTGCTCTTACAGTATAGAGTCCATAGTCTCACTGCTCTTACAGTAAAGAGTCCATAGTCTCACTGCTCTTACAGTAAAGAGTCCATAGTCTCACTGCTCTTACAGTAAAGAGTCCATAGTCTCACTGCTCTTACAGTATAGAGTCCATAGTCTCACTGCTCTTACAGTAAAGAGTCCATAGTCTCACTGCTCTTACAGTAAAGAGTCCATAGTCTCACTGCTCTTACAGTAAAGAGTCCATAGTCTCACTGCTCTTACAGTAAAGAGTCCATAGTCTCACTGCTCTTACAGTAAAGAGTCCATAGTCTCACTGCTCTTACAGTATAGAGTCCATAGTCTCACTGCTCTTACAGTAAAGAGTCCATAGTCTCACTGCTCTTACAGTATAGAGTCCATAGTCTCACTGCTCTTACAGTAAAGAGTCCATAGTCTCACTGCTCTTACAGTAAAGAGTCCATAGTCTCACTGCTCTTACAGTAAAGAGTCCATAGTCTCACTGCTCTTACAGTAAAGAGTCCATAGTCTCACTGCTCTTACAGTAAAGAGTCCATAGTCTCACTGCTCTTACAGTAAAGAGTCCATAGTCTCACTGCTCTTACAGTAAAGAGTCCATAGTCTCACTGCTCTTACAGTATAGAGTCCATAGTCTCACTGCTCTTACAGTAAAGAGTCCATAGTCTCACTGCTCTTACAGTAAAGAGTCCATAGTCTCACTGCTCTTACAGTATAGAGTCCATAGTCTCACTGCTCTTACAGTAAAGAGTCCATAGTCTCACTGCTCTTACAGTAAAGAGTCCATAGTCTCACTGCTCTTACAGTAAAGAGTCCATAGTCTCACTGCTCTTACAGTATAGAGTCCATAGTCTCACTGCTCTTACAGTAAAGAGTCCATAGTCTCACTGCTCTTACAGTAAAGAGTCCATAGTCTCACTGCTCTTACAGTAAAGAGTCCATAGTCTCACTGCTCTTACAGTAAAGAGTCCATAGTCTCACTGCTCTTACAGTAAAGAGTCCATAGTCTCACTGCTCTTACAGTAAAGAGTCCATAGTCTCACTGCTCTTACAGTATAGAGTCCATAGTCTCACTGCTCTTACAGTATAGAGTCCATAGTCTCACTGCTCTTACAGTATAGAGTCCATAGTCTCACTGCTCTTACAGTATAGAGTCCATAGTCTCACTGCTCTTACAGTAAAGAGTCCATAGTCTCACTGCTCTTACAGTATAGAGTCCATAGTCTCACTGCTCTTACAGTATAGAGTCCATAGTCTCACTGCTCTTACAGTAAAGAGTCCATAGTCTCACTGCTCTTACAGTAAAGAGTCCATAGTCTCACTGCTCTTACAGTAAAGAGTCCATAGTCTCACTGCTCTTACAGTATAGAGTCCATAGTCTCACTGCTCTTACAGTAAAGAGTCCATAGTCTCACTGCTCTTACAGTAAAGAGTCCATAGTCTCACTGCTCTTACAGTAAAGAGTCCATAGTCTCACTGCTCTTACAGTAAAGAGTCCATAGTCTCACTGCTCTTACAGTAAAGAGTCCATAGTCTCACTGCTCTTACAGTAAAGAGTCCATAGTCTCACTGCTCTTACAGTAAAGAGTCCATAGTCTCACTGCTCTTACAGTATAGAGTCCATAGTCTCACTGCTCTTACAGTATAGAGTCCATAGTCTCACTGCTCTTACAGTAAAGAGTCCATAGTCTCACTGCTCTTACAGTATAGAGTCCATAGTCTCACTGCTCTTACAGTAAAGAGTCCATAGTCTCACTGCTCTTACAGTAAAGAGTCCATAGTCTCACTGCTCTTACAGTAAAGAGTCCATAGTCTCACTGCTCTTACAGTATAGAGTCCATAGTCTCACTGCTCTTACAGTAAAGAGTCCATAGTCTCACTGCTCTTACAGTAAAGAGTCCATAGTCTCACTGCTCTTACAGTAAAGAGTCCATAGTCTCACTGCTCTTACAGTAAAGAGTCCATAGTCTCACTGCTCTTACAGTAAAGAGTCCATAGTCTCACTGCTCTTACAGTAAAGAGTCCATAGTCTCACTGCTCTTACAGTAAAGAGTCCATAGTCTCACTGCTCTTACAGTAAAGAGTCCATAGTCTCACTGCTCTTACAGTAAAGAGTCCATAGTCTCACTGCTCTTACAGTAAAGAGTCCATAGTCTCACTGCTCTTACAGTAAAGAGTCCATAGTCTCACTGCTCTTACAGTAAAGAGTCCATAGTCTCACTGCTCTTACAGTAAAGAGTCCATAGTCTCACTGCTCTTACAGTAAAGAGTCCATAGTCTCACTGCTCTTACAGTATAGAGTCCATAGTCTCACTGCTCTTACAGTAAAGAGTCCATAGTCTCACTGCTCTTACAGTAAAGAGTCCATAGTCTCACTGCTCTTACAGTAAAGAGTCCATAGTCTCACTGCTCTTACAGTAAAGAGTCCATAGTCTCACTGCTCTTACAGTAAAGAGTCCATAGTCTCACTGCTCTTACAGTAAAGAGTCCATAGTCTCACTGCTCTTACAGTAAAGAGTCCATAGTCTCACTGCTCTTACAGTAAAGAGTCCATAGTCTCACTGCTCTTACAGTAAAGAGTCCATAGTCTCACTGCTCTTACAGTAAAGAGTCCATAGTCTCACTGCTCTTACAGTAAAGAGTCCATAGTCTCACTGCTCTTACAGTAAAGAGTCCATAGTCTCACTGCTCTTACAGTAAAGAGTCCATAGTCTCACTGCTCTTACAGTAAAGAGTCCATAGTCTCACTGCTCTTACAGTAAAGAGTCCATAGTCTCACTGCTCTTACAGTAAAGAGTCCATAGTCTCACTGCTCTTACAGTATAGAGTCCATAGTCTCACTGCTCTTACAGTAAAGAGTCCATAGTCTCACTGCTCTTACAGTATAGAGTCCATAGTCTCACTGCTCTTACAGTAAAGAGTCCATAGTCTCACTGCTCTTACAGTAAAGAGTCCATAGTCTCACTGCTCTTACAGTAAAGAGTCCATAGTCTCACTGCTCTTACAGTAAAGAGTCCATAGTCTCACTGCTCTTACAGTAAAGAGTCCATAGTCTCACTGCTCTTACAGTAAAGAGTCCATAGTCTCACTGCTCTTACAGTAAAGAGTCCATAGTCTCACTGCTCTTACAGTATAGAGTCCATAGTCTCACTGCTCTTACAGTAAAGAGTCCATAGTCTCACTGCTCTTACAGTAAAGAGTCCATAGTCTCACTGCTCTTACAGTAAAGAGTCCATAGTCTCACTGCTCTTACAGTAAAGAGTCCATAGTCTCACTGCTCTTACAGTAAAGAGTCCATAGTCTCACTGCTCTTACAGTAAAGAGTCCATAGTCTCACTGCTCTTACAGTAAAGAGTCCATAGTCTCACTGCTCTTACAGTAAAGAGTCCATAGTCTCACTGCTCTTACAGTAAAGAGTCCATAGTCTCACTGCTCTTACAGTAAAGAGTCCATAGTCTCACTGCTCTTACAGTATAGAGTCCATAGTCTCACTGCTCTTACAGTAAAGAGTCCATAGTCTCACTGCTCTTACAGTAAAGAGTCCATAGTCTCACTGCTCTTACAGTAAAGAGTCCATAGTCTCACTGCTCTTACAGTAAAGAGTCCATAGTCTCACTGCTCTTACAGTAAAGAGTCCATAGTCTCACTGCTCTTACAGTAAAGAGTCCATAGTCTCACTGCTCTTACAGTATAGAGTCCATAGTCTCACTGCTCTTACAGTAAAGAGTCCATAGTCTCACTGCTCTTACAGTATAAGAGTCCATAGTCTCACTGCTCTTACAGTAAAGAGTCCATAGTCTCACTGCTCTTACAGTAAAGAGTCCATAGTCTCACTGCTCTTACAGTATAGAGTCCATAGTCTCACTGCTCTTACAGTATAGAGTCCATAGTCTCACTGCTCTTACAGTAAAGAGTCCATAGTCTCACTGCTCTTACAGTAAAGAGTCCATAGTCTCACTGCTCTTACAGTAAAGAGTCCATAGTCTCACTGCTCTTACAGTAAAGAGTCCATAGTCTCACTGCTCTTACAGTATAGAGTCCATAGTCTCACTGCTCTTACAGTAAAGAGTCCATAGTCTCACTGCTCTTACAGTAAAGAGTCCATAGTCTCACTGCTCTTACAGTAAAGAGTCCATAGTCTCACTGCTCTTACAGTATAGAGTCCATAGTCTCACTGCTCTTACAGTAAAGAGTCCATAGTCTCACTGCTCTTACAGTAAAGAGTCCATAGTCTCACTGCTCTTACAGTAAAGAGTCCATAGTCTCACTGCTCTTACAGTAAAGAGTCCATAGTCTCACTGCTCTTACAGTAAAGAGTCCATAGTCTCACTGCTCTTACAGTAAAGAGTCCATAGTCTCACTGCTCTTACAGTAAAGAGTCCATAGTCTCACTGCTCTTACAGTAAAGAGTCCATAGTCTCACTGCTCTTACAGTAAAGAGTCCATAGTCTCACTGCTCTTACAGTATAGAGTCCATAGTCTCACTGCTCTTACAGTAAAGAGTCCATAGTCTCACTGCTCTTACAGTATAGAGTCCATAGTCTCACTGCTCTTACAGTAAAGAGTCCATAGTCTCACTGCTCTTACAGTATAGAGTCCATAGTCTCACTGCTCTTACAGTAAAGAGTCCATAGTCTCACTGCTCTTACAGTATAGAGTCCATAGTCTCACTGCTCTTACAGTAAAGAGTCCATAGTCTCACTGCTCTTACAGTAAAGAGTCCATAGTCTCACTGCTCTTACAGTATAGAGTCCATAGTCTCACTGCTCTTACAGTAAAGAGTCCATAGTCTCACTGCTCTTACAGTAAAGAGTCCATAGTCTCACTGCTCTTACAGTAAAGAGTCCATAGTCTCACTGCTCTTACAGTATAGAGTCCATAGTCTCACTGCTCTTACAGTAAAGAGTCCATAGTCTCACTGCTCTTACAGTAAAGAGTCCATAGTCTCACTGCTCTTACAGTATAGAGTCCATAGTCTCACTGCTCTTACAGTATAGAGTCCATAGTCTCACTGCTCTTACAGTAAAGAGTCCATAGTCTCACTGCTCTTACAGTAAAGAGTCCATAGTCTCACTGCTCTTACAGTAAAGAGTCCATAGTCTCACTGCTCTTACAGTAAAGAGTCCATAGTCTCACTGCTCTTACAGTAAAGAGTCCATAGTCTCACTGCTCTTACAGTAAAGAGTCCATAGTCTCACTGCTCTTACAGTAAAGAGTCCATAGTCTCACTGCTCTTACAGTAAAGAGTCCATAGTCTCACTGCTCTTACAGTAAAGAGTCCATAGTCTCACTGCTCTTACAGTATAGAGTCCATAGTCTCACTGCTCTTACAGTAAAGAGTCCATAGTCTCACTGCTCTTACAGTAAAGAGTCCATAGTCTCACTGCTCTTACAGTAAAGAGTCCATAGTCTCACTGCTCTTACAGTAAAGAGTCCATAGTCTCACTGCTCTTACAGTATAGAGTCCATAGTCTCACTGCTCTTACAGTAAAGAGTCCATAGTCTCACTGCTCTTACAGTAAAGAGTCCATAGTCTCACTGCTCTTACAGTAAAGAGTCCATAGTCTCACTGCTCTTACAGTAAAGAGTCCATAGTCTCACTGCTCTTACAGTAAAGAGTCCATAGTCTCACTGCTCTTACAGTAAAGAGTCCATAGTCTCACTGCTCTTACAGTATAGAGTCCATAGTCTCACTGCTCTTACAGTAAAGAGTCCATAGTCTCACTGCTCTTACAGTAAAGAGTCCATAGTCTCACTGCTCTTACAGTAAAGAGTCCATAGTCTCACTGCTCTTACAGTAAAGAGTCCATAGTCTCACTGCTCTTACAGTAAAGAGTCCATAGTCTCACTGCTCTTACAGTAAAGAGTCCATAGTCTCACTGCTCTTACAGTAAAGAGTCCATAGTCTCACTGCTCTTACAGTAAAGAGTCCATAGTCTCACTGCTCTTACAGTATAGAGTCCATAGTCTCACTGCTCTTACAGTATAGAGTCCATAGTCTCACTGCTCTTACAGTAAAGAGTCCATAGTCTCACTGCTCTTACAGTAAAGAGTCCATAGTCTCACTGCTCTTACAGTAAAGAGTCCATAGTCTCACTGCTCTTACAGTAAAGAGTCCATAGTCTCACTGCTCTTACAGTAAAGAGTCCATAGTCTCACTGCTCTTACAGTAAAGAGTCCATAGTCTCACTGCTCTTACAGTAAAGAGTCCATAGTCTCACTGCTCTTACAGTAAAGAGTCCATAGTCTCACTGCTCTTACAGTATAGAGTCCATAGTCTCACTGCTCTTACAGTATAGAGTCCATAGTCTCACTGCTCTTACAGTAAAGAGTCCATAGTCTCACTGCTCTTACAGTAAAGAGTCCATAGTCTCACTGCTCTTACAGTAAAGAGTCCATAGTCTCACTGCTCTTACAGTAAAGAGTCCATAGTCTCACTGCTCTTACAGTAAAGAGTCCATAGTCTCACTGCTCTTACAGTAAAGAGTCCATAGTCTCACTGCTCTTACAGTAAAGAGTCCATAGTCTCACTGCTCTTACAGTATAGAGTCCATAGTCTCACTGCTCTTACAGTAAAGAGTCCATAGTCTCACTGCTCTTACAGTAAAGAGTCCATAGTCTCACTGCTCTTACAGTAAAGAGTCCATAGTCTCACTGCTCTTACAGTAAAGAGTCCATAGTCTCACTGCTCTTACAGTAAAGAGTCCATAGTCTCACTGCTCTTACAGTAAAGAGTCCATAGTCTCACTGCTCTTACAGTATAGAGTCCATAGTCTCACTGCTCTTACAGTAAAGAGTCCATAGTCTCACTGCTCTTACAGTAAAGAGTCCATAGTCTCACTGCTCTTACAGTAAAGAGTCCATAGTCTCACTGCTCTTACAGTAAAGAGTCCATAGTCTCACTGCTCTTACAGTATAGAGTCCATAGTCTCACTGCTCTTACAGTAAAGAGTCCATAGTCTCACTGCTCTTACAGTATAGAGTCCATAGTCTCACTGCTCTTACAGTAAAGAGTCCATAGTCTCACTGCTCTTACAGTAAAGAGTCCATAGTCTCACTGCTCTTACAGTAAAGAGTCCATAGTCTCACTGCTCTTACAGTAAAGAGTCCATAGTCTCACTGCTCTTACAGTATAGAGTCCATAGTCTCACTGCTCTTACAGTAAAGAGTCCATAGTCTCACTGCTCTTACAGTAAAGAGTCCATAGTCTCACTGCTCTTACAGTATAGAGTCCATAGTCTCACTGCTCTTACAGTATAGAGTCCATAGTCTCACTGCTCTTACAGTAAAGAGTCCATAGTCTCACTGCTCTTACAGTATAGAGTCCATAGTCTCACTGCTCTTACAGTAAAGAGTCCATAGTCTCACTGCTCTTACAGTATAGAGTCCATAGTCTCACTGCTCTTACAGTAAAGAGTCCATAGTCTCACTGCTCTTACAGTAAAGAGTCCATAGTCTCACTGCTCTTACAGTAAAGAGTCCATAGTCTCACTGCTCTTACAGTATAGAGTCCATAGTCTCACTGCTCTTACAGTAAAGAGTCCATAGTCTCACTGCTCTTACAGTAAAGAGTCCATAGTCTCACTGCTCTTACAGTATAGAGTCCATAGTCTCACTGCTCTTACAGTAAAGAGTCCATAGTCTCACTGCTCTTACAGTAAAGAGTCCATAGTCTCACTGCTCTTACAGTAAAGAGTCCATAGTCTCACTGCTCTTACAGTAAAGAGTCCATAGTCTCACTGCTCTTACAGTAAAGAGTCCATAGTCTCACTGCTCTTACAGTAAAGAGTCCATAGTCTCACTGCTCTTACAGTAAAGAGTCCATAGTCTCACTGCTCTTACAGTAAAGAGTCCATAGTCTCACTGCTCTTACAGTATAGAGTCCATAGTCTCACTGCTCTTACAGTAAAGAGTCCATAGTCTCACTGCTCTTACAGTAAAGAGTCCATAGTCTCACTGCTCTTACAGTATAGAGTCCATAGTCTCACTGCTCTTACAGTATAGAGTCCATAGTCTCACTGCTCTTACAGTATAGAGTCCATAGTCTCACTGCTCTTACAGTAAAGAGTCCATAGTCTCACTGCTCTTACAGTATAGAGTCCATAGTCTCACTGCTCTTACAGTAAAGAGTCCATAGTCTCACTGCTCTTACAGTAAAGAGTCCATAGTCTCACTGCTCTTACAGTATAGAGTCCATAGTCTCACTGCTCTTACAGTAAAGAGTCCATAGTCTCACTGCTCTTACAGTAAAGAGTCCATAGTCTCACTGCTCTTACAGTAAAGAGTCCATAGTCTCACTGCTCTTACAGTAAAGAGTCCATAGTCTCACTGCTCTTACAGTAAAGAGTCCATAGTCTCACTGCTCTTACAGTATAGAGTCCATAGTCTCACTGCTCTTACAGTAAAGAGTCCATAGTCTCACTGCTCTTACAGTAAAGAGTCCATAGTCTCACTGCTCTTACAGTATAGAGTCCATAGTCTCACTGCTCTTACAGTAAAGAGTCCATAGTCTCACTGCTCTTACAGTAAAGAGTCCATAGTCTCACTGCTCTTACAGTATAGAGTCCATAGTCTCACTGCTCTTACAGTAAAGAGTCCATAGTCTCACTGCTCTTACAGTAAAGAGTCCATAGTCTCACTGCTCTTACAGTAAAGAGTCCATAGTCTCACTGCTCTTACAGTAAAGAGTCCATAGTCTCACTGCTCTTACAGTATAGAGTCCATAGTCTCACTGCTCTTACAGTATAGAGTCCATAGTCTCACTGCTCTTACAGTAAAGAGTCCATAGTCTCACTGCTCTTACAGTAAAGAGTCCATAGTCTCACTGCTCTTACAGTAAAGAGTCCATAGTCTCACTGCTCTTACAGTATAGAGTCCATAGTCTCACTGCTCTTACAGTAAAGAGTCCATAGTCTCACTGCTCTTACAGTATAGAGTCCATAGTCTCACTGCTCTTACAGTAAAGAGTCCATAGTCTCACTGCTCTTACAGTAAAGAGTCCATAGTCTCACTGCTCTTACAGTAAAGAGTCCATAGTCTCACTGCTCTTACAGTAAAGAGTCCATAGTCTCACTGCTCTTACAGTAAAGAGTCCATAGTCTCACTGCTCTTACAGTAAAGAGTCCATAGTCTCACTGCTCTTACAGTAAAGAGTCCATAGTCTCACTGCTCTTACAGTAAAGAGTCCATAGTCTCACTGCTCTTACAGTATAGAGTCCATAGTCTCACTGCTCTTACAGTATAGAGTCCATAGTCTCACTGCTCTTACAGTAAAGAGTCCATAGTCTCACTGCTCTTACAGTAAAGAGTCCATAGTCTCACTGCTCTTACAGTAAAGAGTCCATAGTCTCACTGCTCTTACAGTAAAGAGTCCATAGTCTCACTGCTCTTACAGTAAAGAGTCCATAGTCTCACTGCTCTTACAGTAAAGAGTCCATAGTCTCACTGCTCTTACAGTATAGAGTCCATAGTCTCACTGCTCTTACAGTATAGAGTCCATAGTCTCACTGCTCTTACAGTAAAGAGTCCATAGTCTCACTGCTCTTACAGTATAGAGTCCATAGTCTCACTGCTCTTACAGTAAAGAGTCCATAGTCTCACTGCTCTTACAGTATAGAGTCCATAGTCTCACTGCTCTTACAGTAAAGAGTCCATAGTCTCACTGCTCTTACAGTAAAGAGTCCATAGTCTCACTGCTCTTACAGTATAGAGTCCATAGTCTCACTGCTCTTACAGTAAAGAGTCCATAGTCTCACTGCTCTTACAGTAAAGAGTCCATAGTCTCACTGCTCTTACAGTAAAGAGTCCATAGTCTCACTGCTCTTACAGTATAGAGTCCATAGTCTCACTGCTCTTACAGTATAGAGTCCATAGTCTCACTGCTCTTACAGTAAAGAGTCCATAGTCTCACTGCTCTTACAGTAAAGAGTCCATAGTCTCACTGCTCTTACAGTATAGAGTCCATAGTCTCACTGCTCTTACAGTAAAGAGTCCATAGTCTCACTGCTCTTACAGTATAGAGTCCATAGTCTCACTGCTCTTACAGTAAAGAGTCCATAGTCTCACTGCTCTTACAGTAAAGAGTCCATAGTCTCACTGCTCTTACAGTAAAGAGTCCATAGTCTCACTGCTCTTACAGTAAAGAGTCCATAGTCTCACTGCTCTTACAGTATAGAGTCCATAGTCTCACTGCTCTTACAGTAAAGAGTCCATAGTCTCACTGCTCTTACAGTATAGAGTCCATAGTCTCACTGCTCTTACAGTATAGAGTCCATAGTCTCACTGCTCTTACAGTAAAGAGTCCATAGTCTCACTGCTCTTACAGTAAAGAGTCCATAGTCTCACTGCTCTTACAGTATAGAGTCCATAGTCTCACTGCTCTTACAGTATAGAGTCCATAGTCTCACTGCTCTTACAGTAAAGAGTCCATAGTCTCACTGCTCTTACAGTAAAGAGTCCATAGTCTCACTGCTCTTACAGTAAAGAGTCCATAGTCTCACTGCTCTTACAGTAAAGAGTCCATAGTCTCACTGCTCTTACAGTAAAGAGTCCATAGTCTCACTGCTCTTACAGTAAAGAGTCCATAGTCTCACTGCTCTTACAGTAAAGAGTCCATAGTCTCACTGCTCTTACAGTAAAGAGTCCATAGTCTCACTGCTCTTACAGTAAAGAGTCCATAGTCTCACTGCTCTTACAGTAAAGAGTCCATAGTCTCACTGCTCTTACAGTAAAGAGTCCATAGTCTCACTGCTCTTACAGTAAAGAGTCCATAGTCTCACTGCTCTTACAGTAAAGAGTCCATAGTCTCACTGCTCTTACAGTAAAGAGTCCATAGTCTCACTGCTCTTACAGTAAAGAGTCCATAGTCTCACTGCTCTTACAGTATAAGAGTCCATAGTCTCACTGCTCTTACAGTAAAGAGTCCATAGTCTCACTGCTCTTACAGTATAGAGTCCATAGTCTCACTGCTCTTACAGTAAAGAGTCCATAGTCTCACTGCTCTTACAGTAAAGAGTCCATAGTCTCACTGCTCTTACAGTATAGAGTCCATAGTCTCACTGCTCTTACAGTAAAGAGTCCATAGTCTCACTGCTCTTACAGTAAAGAGTCCATAGTCTCACTGCTCTTACAGTATAGAGTCCATAGTCTCACTGCTCTTACAGTATAGAGTCCATAGTCTCACTGCTCTTACAGTAAAGAGTCCATAGTCTCACTGCTCTTACAGTATAGAGTCCATAGTCTCACTGCTCTTACAGTAAAGAGTCCATAGTCTCACTGCTCTTACAGTAAAGAGTCCATAGTCTCACTGCTCTTACAGTATAGAGTCCATAGTCTCACTGCTCTTACAGTATAGAGTCCATAGTCTCACTGCTCTTACAGTAAAGAGTCCATAGTCTCACTGCTCTTACAGTATAGAGTCCATAGTCTCACTGCTCTTACAGTAAAGAGTCCATAGTCTCACTGCTCTTACAGTAAAGAGTCCATAGTCTCACTGCTCTTACAGTATAGAGTCCATAGTCTCACTGCTCTTACAGTATAGAGTCCATAGTCTCACTGCTCTTACAGTAAAGAGTCCATAGTCTCACTGCTCTTACAGTATAGAGTCCATAGTCTCACTGCTCTTACAGTAAAGAGTCCATAGTCTCACTGCTCTTACAGTAAAGAGTCCATAGTCTCACTGCTCTTACAGTAAAGAGTCCATAGTCTCACTGCTCTTACAGTAAAGAGTCCATAGTCTCACTGCTCTTACAGTAAAGAGTCCATAGTCTCACTGCTCTTACAGTAAAGAGTCCATAGTCTCACTGCTCTTACAGTAAAGAGTCCATAGTCTCACTGCTCTTACAGTAAAGAGTCCATAGTCTCACTGCTCTTACAGTAAAGAGTCCATAGTCTCACTGCTCTTACAGTAAAGAGTCCATAGTCTCACTGCTCTTACAGTATAGAGTCCATAGTCTCACTGCTCTTACAGTATAGAGTCCATAGTCTCACTGCTCTTACAGTAAAGAGTCCATAGTCTCACTGCTCTTACAGTAAAGAGTCCATAGTCTCACTGCTCTTACAGTAAAGAGTCCATAGTCTCACTGCTCTTACAGTATAGAGTCCATAGTCTCACTGCTCTTACAGTATAGAGTCCATAGTCTCACTGCTCTTACAGTATAGAGTCCATAGTCTCACTGCTCTTACAGTAAAGAGTCCATAGTCTCACTGCTCTTACAGTAAAGAGTCCATAGTCTCACTGCTCTTACAGTAAAGAGTCCATAGTCTCACTGCTCTTACAGTATAGAGTCCATAGTCTCACTGCTCTTACAGTATAGAGTCCATAGTCTCACTGCTCTTACAGTAAAGAGTCCATAGTCTCACTGCTCTTACAGTAAAGAGTCCATAGTCTCACTGCTCTTACAGTATAGAGTCCATAGTCTCACTGCTCTTACAGTAAAGAGTCCATAGTCTCACTGCTCTTACAGTATAGAGTCCATAGTCTCACTGCTCTTACAGTAAAGAGTCCATAGTCTCACTGCTCTTACAGTATAGAGTCCATAGTCTCACTGCTCTTACAGTATAGAGTCCATAGTCTCACTGCTCTTACAGTAAAGAGTCCATAGTCTCACTGCTCTTACAGTAAAGAGTCCATAGTCTCACTGCTCTTACAGTAAAGAGTCCATAGTCTCACTGCTCTTACAGTATAGAGTCCATAGTCTCACTGCTCTTACAGTATAGAGTCCATAGTCTCACTGCTCTTACAGTAAAGAGTCCATAGTCTCACTGCTCTTACAGTAAAGAGTCCATAGTCTCACTGCTCTTACAGTAAAGAGTCCATAGTCTCACTGCTCTTACAGTAAAGAGTCCATAGTCTCACTGCTCTTACAGTATAGAGTCCATAGTCTCACTGCTCTTACAGTAAAGAGTCCATAGTCTCACTGCTCTTACAGTAAAGAGTCCATAGTCTCACTGCTCTTACAGTAAAGAGTCCATAGTCTCACTGCTCTTACAGTATAGAGTCCATAGTCTCACTGCTCTTACAGTATAGAGTCCATAGTCTCACTGCTCTTACAGTATAGAGTCCATAGTCTCACTGCTCTTACAGTAAAGAGTCCATAGTCTCACTGCTCTTACAGTATAGAGTCCATAGTCTCACTGCTCTTACAGTAAAGAGTCCATAGTCTCACTGCTCTTACAGTAAAGAGTCCATAGTCTCACTGCTCTTACAGTAAAGAGTCCATAGTCTCACTGCTCTTACAGTAAAGAGTCCATAGTCTCACTGCTCTTACAGTAAAGAGTCCATAGTCTCACTGCTCTTACAGTATAGAGTCCATAGTCTCACTGCTCTTACAGTAAAGAGTCCATAGTCTCACTGCTCTTACAGTAAAGAGTCCATAGTCTCACTGCTCTTACAGTATAGAGTCCATAGTCTCACTGCTCTTACAGTAAAGAGTCCATAGTCTCACTGCTCTTACAGTAAAGAGTCCATAGTCTCACTGCTCTTACAGTATAGAGTCCATAGTCTCACTGCTCTTACAGTAAAGAGTCCATAGTCTCACTGCTCTTACAGTAAAGAGTCCATAGTCTCACTGCTCTTACAGTAAAGAGTCCATAGTCTCACTGCTCTTACAGTAAAGAGTCCATAGTCTCACTGCTCTTACAGTAAAGAGTCCATAGTCTCACTGTTCTTACAGTACAGAGTCCATAGTCTCACTGCTCTTACAGTAAAGAGTCCATAGTCTCACTGCTCTTACAGTAAAGAGTCCATAGTCTCACTGCTCTTACAGTAAAGAGTCCATAGTCTCACTGCTCTTTACAGTATAGAGTCCATAGTCTCACTGCTCTTACAGTATAGAGTCCATAGTCTCACTGCTCTTACAGTAAAGAGTCCATAGTCTCACTGCTCTTACAGTAAAGAGTCCATAGTCTCACTGCTCTTACAGTAAAGAGTCCATAGTCTCACTGCTCTTACAGTATAGAGTCCATAGTCTCACTGCTCTTACAGTAAAGAGTCCATAGTCTCACTGCTCTTAACAGTACAGAGTCCATAGTCTCACTGCTCTTACAGTAAAGAGTCCATAGTCTCACTGCTCTTACAGTAAAGAGTCCATAGTCTCACTGCTCTTACAGTATAGAGTCCATAGTCTCACTGCTCTTACAGTAAAGAGTCCATAGTCTCACTGCTCTTACAGTAAAGAGTCCATAGTCTCACTGCTCTTACAGTATAGAGTCCATAGTCTCACTGCTCTTACAGTATAGAGTCCATAGTCTCACTGCTCTTACAGTATAGAGTCCATAGTCTCACTGCTCTTACAGTAAAGAGTCCATAGTCTCACTGCTCTTACAGTATAGAGTCCATAGTCTCACTGCTCTTACAGTAAAGAGTCCATAGTCTCACTGCTCTTAACAGTAAAGAGTCCATAGTCTCACTGCTTTAACAGTAAAGAGTCCATAGTCTCACTGCTCTTACAGTAAAGAGTCCATAGTCTCACTGCTCTTACAGTATAGAGTCCATAGTCTCACTGCTCTTACAGTAAAGAGTCCATAGTCTCACTGCTCTTACAGTAAAGAGTCCATAGTCTCACTGCTCTTACAGTATAGAGTCCATAGTCTCACTGCTCTTACAGTAAAGAGTCCATAGTCTCACTGCTCTTACAGTAAAGAGTCCATAGTCTCACTGCTCTTACAGTATAGAGTCCATAGTCTCACTGCTCTTACAGTAAAGAGTCCATAGTCTCACTGCTCTTACAGTAAAGAGTCCATAGTCTCACTGCTTTTACAGTAAAGAGTCCATAGTCTCACTGCTCTTACAGTATAGAGTCCATAGTCTCACTGCTCTTACAGTAAAGAGTCCATAGTCTCACTGCTCTTACAGTAAAGAGTCCATAGTCTCACTGCTCTTACAGTAAAGAGTCCATAGTCTCACTGCTCTTACAGTATAGAGTCCATAGTCTCACTGCTCTTACAGTAAAGAGTCCATAGTCTCACTGCTCTTAACAGTAAAGAGTCCATAGTCTCACTGCTCTTACAGTATAGAGTCCATAGTCTCACTGCTCTTACAGTATAGAGTCCATAGTCTCACTGCTCTTACAGTAAAGAGTCCATAGTCTCACTGCTCTTACAGTAAAGAGTCCATAGTCTCACTGCTCTTACAGTAAAGAGTCCATAGTCTCACTGCTCTTACAGTATAGAGTCCATAGTCTCACTGCTCTTACAGTAAAGAGTCCATAGTCTCACTGCTCTTACAGTAAAGAGTCCATAGTCTCACTGCTCTTACAGTAAAGAGTCCATAGTCTCACTGCTCTTACAGTAAAGAGTCCATAGTCTCACTGCTCTTACAGTAAAGAGTCCATAGTCTCACTGCTCTTACAGTATAGAGTCCATAGTCTCACTGCTCTTACAGTAAAGAGTCCATAGTCTCACTGCTCTTACAGTATAGAGTCCATAGTCTCACTGCTCTTACAGTAAAGAGTCCATAGTCTCACTGCTCTTACAGTAAAGAGTCCATAGTCTCACTGCTCTTACAGTAAAGAGTCCATAGTCTCACTGCTCTTACAGTAAAGAGTCCATAGTCTCACTGCTCTTACAGTAAAGAGTCCATAGTCTCACTGCTCTTACAGTAAAGAGTCCATAGTCTCACTGCTCTTACAGTAAAGAGTCCATAGTCTCACTGCTCTTACAGTATAGAGTCCATAGTCTCACTGCTCTTACAGTAAAGAGTCCATAGTCTCACTGCTCTTACAGTAAAGAGTCCATAGTCTCACTGCTCTCTACAGTATAGAGTCCATAGTCTCACTGCTCTTACAGTATAGAGTCCATAGTCTCTCTGCTCTTACAGTAACCAGTCCACAGTCTCGCTACTCTTACCGTAAAGAGTCCATAGTTTCACTGCTCTTACATTATAGAGTCCATAGTCTCACTGCTCTTACAGTAAAGAGTCCCTAGTCTCACTGCTCTTACAGTATAGAGTCCATAGTCTCACTGCTCTTACAGTAAAGATTCCATAGTCTCACTGCTCTTACAGTAAATAATCCATAGTTTCACTGCTTTTAAAGTATAGAGTCCATAGTCTCACTGCTCTTACAGTAAAGACCCTATAGTCTCACTGCTTTAACAGTAAAGAGTCCATAGTCTCACTGCTCTTACAGTAAAGAGTCCATAGTCTCACTGCTATTACAGTAAAGAGTCCATAGTCTCACTGCTCTTACAGTATAGAGTCCACAGTCTCACTGCTCTTACAGTATAGAGTCCATAGTCTCACCGCTCTTACAGTAAAGAGTCCATAGTCTCACTGCTTTTACAGTAAAGAGTCCATAGTCTCACTGCTCTTACAGTAAAGAGTCCATAGTCGCACTGCTCTTACAGTAAATAGTCCATAGTCTCACTTTTCTTACAGTATAGAGTCCATAGTCTGACTGCTCTTACAGTATAGAGTCCATAGTCTCACCGCTCTTACAGTAAATAGTCCATAGTCTCACTGCTCTTACAGTAAAGAGTCCATAGTCTCACTGCTCTTACAGTAAAGAGTCCATAGTCTCACTGCTCTTACAGTAAAGAGTCCATAGTCTCACTGCTCTTACAGTAAAGAGTCCATAGTCTCACTGCTCATACAGTAAAGAGTCCATAGTCTCACTGCTCTTACAGTAAAGAGTCCATAGTCTCACTGCTCTTACAGTATAGAGTCCATAGTCTCACTGCTCTTACAGTAAAGAGTCCATAGTCTCACTGCTCTTACAGTAAAGAGTCCATAGTCTCACTGCCTCTACAGTTTAGAGTCCATAGTCTCACTGCTCTTACAGTAAAGAGTCCATAGTCTCACTGCTCTTACAGTATAGAGTCCATAGTCTCACTGCTCTTACAGTAACGAGTCCATAGTCTCACTGCTCTTACAGTAAAGAGTCCATAGTCTCACTGCTCTTACAGTATAGAGTCCATAGTCTCACTGCTCTTACAGTAAAGAGTCCATAGTCTCACTGCTCTTACAGTATAGAGTCCATAGTCTCACTGCTCTTACAGTAAAGAGTCCATAGTCTCACTGCTCTTACAGTAAAGAGTCCATAGTCTCACTGCTTTTACAGTATAGAGTCCATAGTCTCACTGCTCTTACAGTAAAGAGTCCATAGTCTCACTGCTCTTAACAGTAAAGAGTCCATAGTCTCACTGCTCTTACAGTAAAGAGTCCATAGTCTCACTGCTCTTACAGTAAAGAGTCCATAGTCTCACTGCTCTTACAGTATAGAGTCCATAGTCTCACTGCTCTTACAGTATAGAGTCCATAGTCTCACTGCTCTTACAGTAAAGAGTCCATAGTCTCACTGCTCTTACAGTAAAGAGTCCATAGTCTCACTGCTCTTACAGTATAGAGTCCATAGTCTCACTGCTCTTACAGTAAAGAGTCCATAGTCTCACTGCTCTTACAGTAAAGAGTCCATAGTCTCACTGCTCTTACAGTATAGAGTCCATAGTCTCACTGCTCTTACAGTATAGAGTCCATAGTCTCACTGCTCTTACAGTAAAGAGTCCATAGTCTCACTGCTCTTACAGTAAAGAGTCCATAGTCTCACTGCTCTTACAGTATAGAGTCCATAGTCTCACTGCTCTTACAGTAAAGAGTCCATAGTCTCACTGCTCTTACAGTAAAGAGTCCATAGTCTCACTGCTCTTACAGTAAAGAGTCCATAGTCTCACTGCTCTTACAGTATAGAGTCCATAGTCTCACTGCTCTTACAGTAAAGAGTCCATAGTCTCACTGCTCTTACAGTAAAGAGTCCATAGTCTCACTGCTCTTACAGTATAGAGTCCATAGTCTCACTGCTCTTACAGTATAGAGTCCATAGTCTCACTGCTCTTACAGTAAAGAGTCCATAGTCTCACTGCTCTTACAGTAAAGAGTCCATAGTCTCACTGCTCTTACAGTATAGAGTCCATAGTCTCACTGCTCTTACAGTAAAGAGTCCATAGTCTCACTGCTCTTACAGTATAGAGTCCATAGTCTCACTGCTCTTACAGTAAAGAGTCCATAGTCTCACTGCTCTTACAGTAAAGAGTCCATAGTCTCACTGCTTTTACAGTATAGAGTCCATAGTCTCACTGCTCTTACAGTAAAGAGTCCTATAGTCTCACTGCTCTTAACAGTAAAGAGTCCATAGTCTCACTGCTCTTACAGTAAAGAGTCCATAGTCTCACTGCTCTTACAGTAAAGAGTCCATAGTCTCACTGCTCTTACAGTATAGAGTCCATAGTCTCACTGCTCTTACAGTATAGAGTCCATAGTCTCACTGCTCTTACAGTAAAGAGTCCATAGTCTCACTGCTCTTACAGTAAAGAGTCCATAGTCTCACTGCTCTTACAGTAAAGAGTCCATAGTCTCACTGCTCTTACAGTAAAGAGTCCATAGTCTCACTGCTCTTACAGTATAGAGTCCATAGTCTCACTGCTCTTACAGTATAGAGTCCATAGTCTCACCGCTCTTACAGTAAAGAGTCCATAGTCTCACTGCTCTTACAGTAAAGAGTCCATAGTCTCACTGCTCTTACAGTAAAGAGTCCATAGTCTCACTGCTCTTACAGTAAAGAGTCCATAGTCTCACTGCTCTTACAGTAAAGAGTCCATAGTCTCACTGCTCTTACAGTAAAGAGTCCATAGTCTCACTGCTCTTACAGTAAAGAGTCCATAGTCTCACTGCTCTTACAGTATAGAGTCCATAGTCTCACTGCTCTTACAGTAAAGAGTCCATAGTCTCACTGCTCTTACAGTAAAGAGTCCATAGTCTCACTGCCTCTACAGTATAGAGTCCATAGTCTCACTGCTCTTACAGTAAAGAGTCCATAGTCTCACTGCTCTTACAGTATAGAGTCCATAGTCTCACTGCTCTTACAGTAACGAGTCCATAGTCTCACTGCTCTTACAGTAAAGAGTCCATAGTCTCACTGCTCTTACAGTATAGAGTCCATAGTCTCACTGCTCTTACAGTAAAGAGTCCATAGTCTCACTGCTCTTACAGTATAGAGTCCATAGTCTCACTGCTCTTACAGTAAAGAGTCCATAGTCTCACTGCTCTTACAGTAAAGAGTCCATAGTCTCACTGCTCTTACAGTATAGAGTCCATAGTCTCACTGCTCTTACAGTAAAGAGTCCATAGTCTCACTGCTCTTAACAGTAAAGAGTCCATAGTCTCACTGCTCTTACAGTAAAGAGTCCATAGTCTCACTGCTCTTACAGTAAAGAGTCCATAGTCTCACTGCTCTTACAGTATAGAGTCCATAGTCTCACTGCTCTTACAGTATAGAGTCCATAGTCTCACTGCTCTTACAGTAAAGAGTCCATAGTCTCACTGCTCTTACAGTAAAGAGTCCATAGTCTCACTGCTCTTACAGTATAGAGTCCATAGTCTCACTGCTCTTACAGTAAAGAGTCCATAGTCTCACTGCTCTTACAGTAAAGAGTCCATAGTCTCACTGCCTCTACAGTATAGAGTCCATAGTCTCACTGCTCTTACAGTATAGAGTCCATAGTCTCACTGCTCTTACAGTAAAGAGTCCATAGTCTCACTGCTCTTACAGTAAAGAGTCCATAGTCTCACTGCTCTTACAGTATAGAGTCCATAGTCTCACTGCTCTTACAGTAAAGAGTCCATAGTCTCACTGCTCTTAACAGTAAAGAGTCCATAGTCTCACTGCTCTTACAGTAAAGAGTCCATAGTCTCACTGCTCTTACAGTATAGAGTCCATAGTCTCACTGCTCTTACAGTATAGAGTCCATAGTCTCACTGCTCTTACAGTAAAGAGTCCATAGTCTCACTGCTCTTACAGTAAAGAGTCCATAGTCTCACTGCTCTTACAGTATAGAGTCCATAGTCTCACTGCTCTTACAGTAAAGAGTCTATAGTCTCACTGCTCTTACAGTAAAGAGTCCATAGTCTCACTGCTTTTACAGTAAAGAGTCCATAGTCTCACTGCTCTTACAGTATAGAGTCCATAGTCTCACTGCTCTTACAGTATAGAGTCCATAGTCTCACTGCTCTTACAGTAAAGACCCTATAGTCTCACTGCTTTAACAGTAAAGAGTCCATAGTCTCACTGCTCTTACAGTAAAGAGTCCATAGTCGCACTGCTCTTACAGTAAATAGTCCATAGTCTCACTTTTCTTACAGTATAGAGTCCATAGTCTCACTGCTCTTACAGTATAGAGTCCATAGTCTCACCGCTCTTACAGTAAATAGTCCATAGTCTCACTGCTCTTACAGTAAAGAGTCCATAGTCTCACTGCTCTTACAATTTAGAGGACATAGTCTCACTGCTCTTACAGTAGAGAGTCCATAGTCTCACTGCTCTTACAGTGAAGAGTCAATAGTCACACTGCTCTTACAGGAAAGAGTCCATAGTCTCACTGCTCTTACAGTATAGTGTCCATAGTCTCACTGCTCTTACAGTATAGAGTCCATAGTCTCACTGCTCCTACAGTAAAGAGTCCATAGTCTCACTGCTCTTACAGTAACGAGTCCATAGTCTCACTGCTCTTACAGTGTAGAGTCCATAGTCTCACTGCTCTTACAGTATATAGTCCATAGTCTCACTGCTCTTACAGTATAGAGTCCATAGTCTCACTGCTCTTACAGTAGAGAGTCCATAGTCTCACTGCTCTTACAGTGAAGAGTCAATAGTCACACTGCTCTTACAGGAAAGAGTCCATAGTCTCACTGCTCTTACAGTAAAGAGTCCATAGTCTCACTGCTCTTACAGTAAAGAGTCCATAGTCTCACTGCTCTTACAGTATAGAGTCCATAGTCTCACTGCTCTTACAGTATAGAGTCCATAGTCTCACTGCTCTTACAGTAAAGAGTCCATAGTCTCACTGCTCTTTCAGTATAGAGTCCATAGTCTCACTGCCCTTACAGTAAAGAATCCACAGTCTCACTGCTCTTACAGTATAGAGTCCATAGTCTCACTGCTCTTACAGTATAGAGTCCATAGTTTCACTGCTCTTACAGTAAAGAGTCCATAGTCTCACTGCTCTTACAGTATAGAGTCCATAGTCTCACTGCTCTTACAGTATAGAGTCCATAGTCTCACTGATCTTACAGTAAATAGTCCATAGTCTCACTGCTCTTACAGTAAAGAGTCCATAGTCTCACTGCTCTTACAGTAAAGAGTCCATAGTCTCACTGCTATTACAGTATAGAGTCCATAGTCTCACTGCTCTTACAGTAAAGAGTCCATAGTCTCACTGCTCTTACAGTAAAGAGTCCATAGTCTCACTGCTCTTACAGTAAAGAGTCCATAGTCTCACTGCTCTTACAGTAAAGAGTCCATAGTCTCACTGCTCTTACAGTATAGTGTCCACAGTCTCGCTGCTGTTACCGTAAACAGTCCACAGTCTCGCTACTCTTACCGTAAAGAGTCCATAGTCTCACTGCTCCTACGGTAAAGAGTCCATAGTTTAACTGCTCTTACTGTAAGGAGTCTATAGTCTCACTGCTCTTACAGTAAAGACCCCATAGTCTCACTGCTTTATCATTAAAGAGTCCATAGTCTCACTGCTCTTACAGTAGAGTCCATAGTCTCACGGATCTTACAGTAAAGAGTCCATGGTCTCGCTGCTCTTACAGTAAACAGTCCATAGTCTCACTGCTCTTACAGTAAAGCGCCCATAGTCTCACTGCCCTTACAGTAAAGAATCCACAGTCTCACTGCTCTTACAGTATAGAGTCCATAGTCTCACTGCTTTTACAGTAAAGAGTCCATAGTCTCACTGCTCTTACATTATAGAGTCCATAGTCTCACTGCTCTTACAGAAAAGAGTCCATAGTCTCACTTCTTTTAGTGAAAAGAGTCCATAGTCTCACTGCTCTTACAGTAAAGAGTCCATTGTCTCACTGCCCTTACAGTAAAGAATCCACAGTCTCACTGCCCTTACAATATAGAGTCCATGGTCTCACCGCTCTTAAAGGAAAGAGTCCATAGTCTCACTGCTCTTACAGTAAAGAGTCCATATTCTCACTGCTCTTACAGTATAGAGTCCATAGTCTCACTGCTCTTACAGTATAGAGTCCATAGTCTCACTGCTCTTACAGTAAAGAGTCCATAGTCTCACTGCTCTTACAGTATAGAGTCCATAGTCACACTGCTCTTTCAGTAAAGAGTCCATATTCTCACTGCTCTTACAGTATAGAGTCCATAGTCTCACTGCTCTTACAGTAAAGAGTCCATAGTCTCACTGCTCTTACAGTAAAGAGTCCATAGTCTCACTGCTCTTACAGTAAAGAGTCCATAGTCTCACTGCTCTTACAGTATAGAGTCCATAGTCTCACTGCTCTTACAGTAAAGAGTCCATAGTCTCACTGCTCTTACAGTATAGAGTCCATAGTCTCACTGCTCTTACAGTATAGAGTCCATAGTCTCACTGCTCTTACAGTAAAGAGTCCATAGTCTCACTGCTCTTACAGTAAAGAGTCCATAGTCTCACTGCTCTTACAGTAAAGAGTCCATAGTCTCACTGCTCTTACAGTAAAGAGTCCATAGTCTCACTGCTCTTACAGTAAAGAGTCCATAGTCTCACTGCTCTTACAGTAAAGAGTCCATAGTCTCACTGCTCTTACAGTAAAGAGTCCATAGTCTCACTGCTCTTACAGTATAGAGTCCATAGTCTCACTGCTCTTACAGTATAGAGTCCATAGTCTCACTGCTCTTACAGTAAAGAGTCCATAGTCTCACTGCTCTTACAGTAAAGAGTCCATAGTCTCACTGCTCTTACAGTAAAGAGTCCATAGTCTCACTGCTCTTACAGTAAAGAGTCCATAGTCTCACTGCTCTTACAGTAAAGAGTCCATAGTCTCACTGCTCTTACAGTAAAGAGTCCATAGTCTCACTGCTCTTACAGTAAAGAGTCCATAGTCTCACTGCTCTTACAGTAAAGAGTCCATAGTCTCACTGCTCTTACAGTAAAGAGTCCATAGTCTCACTGCTCTTACAGTAAAGAGTCCATAGTCTCACTGCTCTTACAGTATAGAGTCCATAGTCTCACTGCTCTTACAGTATAGAGTCCATAGTCTCACTGCTCTTACAGTAAAGAGTCCATAGTCTCACTGCTCTTACAGTATAGAGTCCATAGTCTCACTGCTCTTACAGTATAGAGTCCATAGTCTCACTGCTCTTACAGTATAGAGTCCATAGTCTCACTGCTCTTACAGTAAAGAGTCCATAGTCTCACTGCTCTTACAGTATAGAGTCCATAGTCTCACTGCTCTTACAGTAAAGAGTCCATAGTCTCACTGCTCTTACAGTAAAGAGTCCATAGTCTCACTGCTCTTACAGTATAGAGTCCATAGTCTCACTGCTCTTACAGTATAAGAGTCCATAGTCTCACTGCTCTTACAGTAAAGAGTCCATAGTCTCACTGCTCTTACAGTAAAGAGTCCATAGTCTCACTGCTCTTACAGTAAAGAGTCCATAGTCTCACTGCTCTTACAGTAAAGAGTCCATAGTCTCACTGCTCTTACAGTATAGAGTCCATAGTCTCACTGCTCTTACAGTAAAGAGTCCATAGTCTCACTGCTCTTACAGTAAAGAGTCCATAGTCTCACTGCTCTTACAGTATAGAGTCCATAGTCTCACTGCTCTTACAGTAAAGAGTCCATAGTCTCACTGCTCTTACAGTAAAGAGTCCATAGTCTCACTGCTCTTACAGTATAGAGTCCATAGTCTCACTGCTCTTACAGTAAAGAGTCCATAGTCTCACTGCTCTTACAGTATAGAGTCCATAGTCTCACTGCTCTTACAGTAAAGAGTCCATAGTCTCACTGCTCTTACAGTATAGAGTCCATAGTCTCACTGCTCTTACAGTATAGAGTCCATAGTCTCACTGCTCTTACAGTAAAGAGTCCATAGTCTCACTGCTCTTACAGTAAAGAGTCCATAGTCTCACTGCTCTTACAGTAAAGAGTCCATAGTCTCACTGCTCTTACAGTATAGAGTCCATAGTCTCACTGCTCTTACAGTAAAGAGTCCATAGTCTCACTGCTCTTACAGTAAAGAGTCCATAGTCTCACTGCTCTTACAGTATAGAGTCCATAGTCTCACTGCTCTTACAGTAAAGAGTCCATAGTCTCACTGCTCTTACAGTAAAGAGTCCATAGTCTCACTGCTCTTACAGTAAAGAGTCCAT
>CM065589.1:623408423-623458294 GCA_033119425.1 Bufotes viridis | reverse complement strand
CACAGCCCCTGTGACATGGGAAGCCCTCAGATGTGTGATCAGAGGTTCATTCCTATCCTTGCTAACCTTCTTGCGGATCTTGACTGCAAGGAGAACCTAAATATAACCTCTGACCAACTCAAAGCAGAGATCTCTTCACTACGCCAGCAACTACTTAAGATACTGGATGAACGATCGCTGTGTATCCGATAATCAAACAAGGCTTCTATGAATACGGAAATAAGAGTGGCAGATGTTTGGCGCGGGCACTCCACCCTCGGACACCTCTGTCATATGAGTCAACTCTTAACACGGCTTCTGGAGGCCTGGTTCATTCTCCCTCTGAGATAACATCTGAATTTCAGACCTATTACGCCAACCTCTATGATCTGGGGGCTAGAGGAGGCGCCAATCCTGGGTCTACCCCTGAAGACATACGACACGACTGAAGCCAGTTTGGTCCTATACGTATCCCATATACCTCATGGCTCGGAGGAGGATTTTTCTTCCTCGGAGCTCCTATATGTCATCAGGGATCTCAAAACTGGGAAAAGCCCAGGTCCGGATGGCTACTTGGAGAGCAGCTGGCACCACCATCATTCAGGCATCTGCCCTTTTCCTCACATTACAGTCCTTCCCACACCGGGCAAGGACGCTTCCCTATGTGCCAATTACCGCCATGTCTCTCTGCTTAATGTAGACTTAAAATTATACGCCAAACTTCTGGCCCTGCGACTGCATCCGCACATTCCTGGGTGCATTCCTAGGGAACAGGCGGCTTTGTCCCGGGAGGGGAGCACCTGATACCCTAAAGTACATGGGTTTAATGAAAACCCCCTTATTCCTGCTCACAGTTGATGCGGAGAAGGCATTGACAGGGTTAACTGGCGGTTCTTAGCAGAGACACTGGTTTGTATAGGCCTGGGAGAGAGGATGATAGGATTCTCGCGCTCTACTCCTCTCCGTCAGCACAGGTCCGAGTCAATGGCTCGCTGTCTGACCCTTTTACCACACGGAACGGGACTCACCACGGATGCCCCGTCGCCATCCCTTTACATCCTAGTTATGGAGTCACTAGCTAATGCCCGTAGAGCAAGAACCACTCCATTAAGGGAGTACAAGTAGGTAAAACCGAACACAAACTCATTCCGTGATGGCCTTGCATTTCGCCCGGCGGTTGTTTCACCGAACATGCGAACATATGCTGATGTCCACCGGCGCCATATTCTTTTGCATTGCGCCAAACTTTGACCCATGACACATCCATCAGGTGGGACAGGACGGCAAATGGAGATGTTTCAGCACATGGACACCCCCCACCCTATAACAGAACCTGATCTGGCAGCCATTGTACATTCTGTCTTTTGCCCGTGTAGGGAGAGGTTGCCTTTGTGGAGCAGGGACAGGCTGTTAGGGACACCAAACGCTAGCTAATAGGGCCACAAAAGTCCTATGGACAGGTGAGATATACTGAGTGGTGCAATATACCGGCTTCCACCTAATACTCATTAAGGGTCCAGTCACACTCCCATTCATTTCTATGGGGACACACTATGTCCTGCATCCGTAATTGCATTCCCAAAAAAAATAGAACATGTCCTATTCTTGTCCGCGATTGCGGACAAGAAAAGGCATTTTCTATAGTAGTACTGACGATGTGCGGTCCGCAAAATGTCCATCCCTCCAGCCTGGAGATCTGAGAGGGACTGATTGTCACGGAGGACTGCTCCTTATGCAAATCCTTGTAAATAAATAAATAATATTTTTTGGACGGTTCCCTTCCTTTGTCAGTATTCTCACTCCCTCTCTGAGGTACCTGGAGATACTGCGATCCTTCCCCTTCTATGGGCCAGTACATGGGATTGACTATGGAGGTTTTGTAAATCTCCAAGATGGAGGCTGAGGTGCAGCTTGTCCTCCCTTCTTCTTCCTGCACGGTGTGAGGGGCGGAGTCAGTCCCGGGAGGCTTGTTAGAACCTCCCCCTCCCTATGCGACTCTATGAGAACCCCGATACAAGCAGAGTTTACACGAAGCACAATCGCGCCATCGAGCAGTGAGGTTCAGGACACTGCGAGCAGAGAGGAAGTACTTCAGGCAGCAAATGGCGGGGTTTTCAAATCTGGTACATTCCGGCACTGTGATTCAAATTTAAGTGGGCGGAGCCAAAAACAGCCAATCAGATTCATTGATTTAAATGTGAAAAACTAAAAATGCTTCCATTCTGACATTATTGATGTCAAGGACCTCGAATATCACAAATGAGGTTATTGGGTGTTTCCATTTCAAGGTTATAAAAAGTGGGTGGAGCCACCAACAACCAATCAAATTTCTCTCATTGACTTTCAATAGAGTGCTACTCCTCCCACAGATTTAGTTCAAGCCAACATCCTGTGGTTTCATCATAGCTGATGCTGCTTTTATTACTATTATTATTCCTAGTAATGGGTGGAGTATTATTATACTTGATGCTGCTTTTATTACTATTTTTATTCCTAATAATTGGTAGAATATTAATATACTTGATGCTGCTTTTATTACTATTATTATTCCTAGTAATTGGTGGAGTATTACTATACTTGACGCTGTTTTTATTACTATTATTATTGCTAGTAATGGGTGGAGTATTATTATAGTTGTTGTTGCTTTTATTACTATTATTATCCCTAGTAATGAGTGGAGTATTCTTATACTTGGTGCTGCTTTTATAACTGTTATTATTCTTAGTAATGGGTGGAGTATTATTATAGTTTATGCTGTTTTTATTACTATTATTATCCCTAGTAATGAGTGGAGTATTCTTATACTTGGTGCTGCTTTTATAACTGTTATTATTCTTATTAATGAGTAGAGTATTCTTATAGTTGATGCTGCTTTTATTACTGCTATTAGTCCTAGTAATGAGTGGAGTATTATTATAGTTGATGCTGCTTTTATTACTATTATTATTTCAAGTACTTGGTGAAGTATTATTATAGTTGATGCTGCTTTTATTACTATTATTATTATTAATAGTAATTGGTGGAGGATTATTATAGTTGTCATTGCTTTTATTACTATTATTATTCCTAGTAATTGGTAGAATATTATTATACTTGATGCTGCTTTTATTACTATTATTATTCCTAGTAATGGGTGGAGTATTCTTATACTTCATGTTGCTTTTATTACTATTATAATTCCTAGTTATTTGTGGCGTATTACTAGAGTTGATGCTGCTTTTATTACTATTATTATTTCAAGTACTTGGTGGAGTATTATTATAGTTGATGCTGCTTTTATTACTATTATTATTCATAGTAATTGGTGGAGGATTATTATAGTTGTTATTGCTTTTATTACTATTATTATTCCTAGTAATGGGTGGAGTATTCTTATACTTCATGTTGCTTTTATTACTATTATAATTCCTAGTTATTTGTGGCATATTACTAGAGTTGATGCTGCTTTTATTACTATCATTATTCATAGTAATTGGTGGAGTATTATTATAGTGGCTATTGCTTTTATTACTATTATTATTCCTAGTAATTGGTAGAATATTAATATACTTGATGCTGCTTTTATTACTATTATTATTGCTCGTAATAAGTAAAGTATTATTATAGTTGTTGTTGATTTTATTACTGTTATTATTCTTAGTAATGGGTGGAGAATTATTATAGCTGATGCTGTTTATTTTATTATTATTATTCCTAGTAATGAGTGGAGCATTCTTATACTTTATGCTGCTTTTGTTACTACTATTATTCCTAGTAATTAGTGGAGTATTATTTTAGTTGATGCTGATTTTATTACTATTATTATTCCTAGTTATTGGTGGAGTATTAATATAGTTGATACTGCTTTTATTACTATTATTATTTCAAGTAATTGGTGGAGTATTATTATAGTTGATGTTGCTTTTATTACTATTATTATTATTAATAGTAATTGGTGGAGTGTTTTTATTACTGTTATTGATGGTAATTATTATAGTTGTTATTGCTTTTTATTACTATTATTATTCCTAGTAATGGGTGGAGTATTCTTATACTTCATGTTGCTTTTATTACTATTATAATTCCTAGTTATTTGTGGCATATTACTAGAGTTGATGCTGCTTTTATTACTATCATTATTCATAGTAATTGGTGGAGTATTATTATAGTGGCTATTGCTTTTATTACTATTATTATTCCTAGTAATTGGTAGAATATTAATATACTTGATGCTGCTTTTATTACTATTATTATTGCTCGTAATAAGTAAAGTATTATTATAGTTGTTGTTGATTTTATTACTGTTATTATTCTTAGTAATGGGTGGAGAATTATTATAGTTGATGCTGTTTATTTTATTATTATTATTCCTAGTAATGAGTGGAGCATTCTTATACTTTATGCTGCTTTTGTTACTACTATTATTCCTAGTAATTAGTGGAGTATTATTTTAGTTGATGCTGATTTTATTACTATTATTATTCCTAGTTATTGGTGGAGTATTAATATAGTTGATGTTGCTTTTATTACTATTATTATTATCAATAGTAATTGGTGGAGTATTATTATAGTTGATGTTGCTTTTATTACTATTATTATTATTAATAGTAATTGGTGGAGTATTATTATACTTGATGCTGCTTTAATTACTATTATTATTCAAAGTAATTGGTGGAGTATTATTATAGTTGCTATTGCTTTTATTACTATTTTTATTCCTAGTAATTGGTAGAATAATAATATATTTGATGCTGTTTTTATTACTATTATTATTACTAGTAATGGGTAGAATATTAATATACTTGATACTGTTTTTATTACTATTATTATTCATAGTAATTGGCGGAGTATTATTATAGTTGCTATTGCTTTTATTACTATAATTATTCCTAGTAATTTGTAGAATATTAATATACTTGATGCTGCTTTCATTACTATTATTATTGCTAGTAATAGGTAGAGTATTATTATAGTTGTTATTGCTTTTATTACTATTATTATTCTTAGTAATTGGTTAAATATTATTATTTTTTATGCTGCTTTTATTACTATTATTATCCCTAGTAATTAGTGGAGTATTATTATAGTTAATGCTGTTTTTATTATTATTATTATTATTCCTAGTAATTGGTGGAGTACTAATTTAGTTGATGCTGCTTTTATTACTATTATTATTTCAAGTAATTGTTGGAGTATTATTATAGTTGATGCTGCTTTTAATACTATTATTCCTAGTAATTAGTGGAGTATTATCATAGTTGATGCTGCTTTTATTACTATTTTTATTCCTAGTAATTGGTAGAATAATAATATATTTGATGCTGTTTTTATTACTATTATTATTCCTAGTAATTCGTAGAATATTAATATACTTGATGCTTCTTTCATTACTATTATTATTGCTAGTAATAGGTAGAGTATTATTCTAGTTGTTATTGCTTTTATTACTATTATTATTCCTAGTAATTAGTGGAGTATTATTATAGTTAATGCTGCTATTATTACTATTAATATTCCTTGTAATGGGTGGAGTATTATTATACTTGATGCTGCTTTTATTACTATTATTATTCCTAGTAATTGGTGGAGTATTATTATACTTGATGCTGTTTTTATTACTATTATTATTCCTAGTAATATGTAGAGTATTATTATAGTTGCTATTGCTTTTATTACTATAATTATTCCTAGTAATTTGTAGAATATTAATATACTTGATGCTGCTTTCATTACTATTATTATTGCTAGTAATAGGTAGAGTATTATTATAGTTGTTATTGCTTTTATTACTATTATTATTCCTAGTAATTAGTGGATTATTATTATAGTTAATGCTGCTATTATTACTATTATTATTTCAAGTAATTGGTGGAGTATTATCATAGTTGATGCTGCTTTTATTACTATTATGTTTTATAGTAATTGGTGAAGTATTCTTATAGTTGCTATTGCTTTTATTACTATTATTATTCCTAGTAATTGGTAGAATATTATTATACTTGATGCTGCTTTTATTACTATTATTATTGCTAGTAATAAGTAGAGTACTATTATAGTTGTTATTGCTTTTATTGCTATTATTATTCCTAGTAATTGGTAAAATATTATTATACTTGATGCTGCTTTTATTACTATTATTATTGCTAGTAATAAGTAGAGTACTATTATAGTTGTTATTGCTTTTATTACTATTATTATTCCTAGCAATTAGTGGAGTATTATTATACTTGATGCTGCTTTTGTTACTATTAGTAATGAGTGGAGTATTATTATAGTTGATGCTGTTTTTATTACTATTATTCCTAGTAATATGTAGAGTATTATTATAGTTGCTATTGCTTTTATTACTATAATTATTCCTAGTAATTTGTAGAATATTAATATACTTGATGCTGCTTTCATTACTATTATTATTGCTAGTAATAGGTAGAGTATTATTATAGTTGTTACTGCTTTTATTACTATTATTATTCCTAGTAATTAGTGGATTATTATTATAGTTAATGCTGCTATTATTACTATTAATATTCCTTGTAATGGGTGGAGTATTATTATACTTGATGCTGCTTTTATTACTATTATTATTTCAAGTACTTGGTGGAGTATTATTATAGTTGATGCTGTTTTTATTACTATTATTATTCCTATTAATGGGTGGAGTATTATTATACTTGATGCTGCTGTTATTACTATTATTACTCCTAGTAATTAGTGGAGTATTATTATACTTAATGCTGCTTTTATTACTAACATTATTCCTAGTAATTAGTGGAGTATTATTATAGTTGATACTGCTTTAATTACTATTATTATTACTAGTAATTGGTGGAGTATTATTATAGTTGATACCGCTTTTATTACTATTATTATTTCAAGTAATTGGTGGAGTATTATCATAGTTGATGCTGCTTTTGTTACTATTATGTTTTATAGTAATTGGTGAAGTATTCTTATCTTTGCTATTGCTGTTATTACTATTATTATTCCTAGTAATAGGTAGAGTATTATTATAGTTGTTATTGCTTTTATTGCTATTATTATTCCTAGTAATTGGTAAAATATTATTATACTTGATGCTGCTTTTATTACTACTATTACTCCTAGTAATTAGTGGAGTATTATTATAGTTGATACTGCTTTTATTACTATTATTACTAGTAATTGGTGGCGTATTATTATAGTTGATACTGATTTTATTACTATTATTATTTCAAGTAATTGGTGGAGTATTATAGTTGATGCTGCTTTTATTACTATTAATATTTACAGTAATTGGTGAAGTATTATTATAGTTGCTATTGCTTTTATTACTATTATTATTCCTAGTAATTGGTAGAATATTATTATACTTGATGCTGCTTTTATTACTATTATTATTGCTAGTAATAAGTAGAGTATTATTATAGTTGTTATTGCTTTTATTGCTATTATTATTCCTAGTAATTGGTAAAATATTATTATACTTGATGCTGCTTTTATTACTATTATTATTCCTAGCTATTAGTGGAGTATTATTATACTTGATACTGGTATTATTACTTTTATTATTCTTACTAATGAGTGGAGTATTATTATAGTTGATGCTGTTTTTATTACTAGTTGTATTCCTAGTAATTGGTGGAGTATTCTTATACTTCATGTTGCTTTTATTACTATTATTATTCCTAGTAATTAGTGGCATATTACTAGAGTTGATGCTGCTTTAATTACTATTTTTATTCCTAGTAATAGGTAGAGTATTATTATAGTTGCTATTGGTTTTATTAGTATTATTATTCCTAGTAATTGGTAAAGTATTATTATACTTGATGCTGCTTTTATTTCTATCATTATGCCTAGTAATTGTAGTGTTACTATAGTTGATACTGCCTTTATTAGTATTATTATTCCTAGTAATTGGTAGAACATTATTATACTTTATGCTGCTTTTATTACTATTATTATTTCTAGTAATTAGTGGAGTATTATTTTAGTTGATGCTGCTTTTATTACTATTATTATTCCTAGTAGTAGGTAGAGTATTTTTATAGTTGCTGCTGCTTTTATTTGTATTATTATTAGTATTATTAATAGCATTTTGTGGATTATTACTATACTTATTTGTGAGTTTATTACTATTATCATTAGCATTGATAATGGTAATTGGTTAATTAATATTATAGTTATTATTACTACTACTATGCATAGTAATTGGTAGCGTATTATTATAGTTGTTGCTGTGTTTATTACTATTATTATTATTAGTATTATTTATAGTAATTGTTAAGTAATATTATAGTTACTGCTTCTACTATTTTTCATAGTGATTGCTAGATGTCATAGTTGCTGCTTTTATTATTATTATTAATAGTATTAGTATTACTATTCATAGTAATTGCTGGAGTATTATTATAGTTGCTGCTTTAAATATTTATTATTATTATTATTATTATTCCTAGTAATTAGTGGAGTATTATTATAGTTGCGGCTGATTTTATTACTATTATTATTACCAGTAGTTTGAGTATTTTAATAGTTACTGCTTTATTACTCTTATTATTACTATTCCTAGTAATTGGTGGAGTTGCTGCTGCTTTTATTTGTATTATTACTAGTATTATTAATAGCATTTAGTGGAGTATTATTATAGTTGCTTCTGTGCTTATTACTATTATTAGTAGTATTATTAATGGTAATTGGTTAAGTAATATAGTTGCTGCTTGTATTATTATATATATTTTTTATAGCAATTGGTAGATGTCCTGTAGTTGCTGCTTTTATTATTTTTATTATTCCTAGTAATTGGAAGGGTATTTTTTTATAGTTATGGCTTTTATTACTATTATTATAGTTGCTGCTGCTTTTATGACTATTATTATCACTAATCATAGTAATTGGTGGAGTATTATTATACTTGATGCTGCTTTTAATATTATTTATAGTTATTTGTGGAGTATTAGTATAGTTGTTGCTGAGTTTATTACTATTATTTATAGTAATTGTTTAAGTAATATTATAGGTACTGTTTCTAGTATTATTATTTTTCATAGTAATTGGGAGATGTCTTATAGTTGCTGCTTTAATAATAATAATAATTAATATTATTTTTATTATTATTATTACTATTCATAGTAATTGCTGGAGTATTATTATAGTTGCTTCTGCTGCTTTTATTACTATTATTATTTTTTATTCATAGTAATTGGTGGAGTATTATTATAGTTGCTGCTGCTTTTATTACTTTTCATAGTAATTGGTAGATGTCTTATAGTTGCTGATTTTATTACTATTATTATTATTACTATTCATAGTAATTGCTGAAGTATTAATATAGTTGGTGCTTTTATTACTTCTATTATGATGATGATGATTATTATTATTCATAGTAATTGGTGGAGTATTATTTTTATTATTATGATAGTTACTGCTGCTTTTATTATTATCTTTGGTAGTAATTGGAGGAGTACAATTATTATATTTGCTGCTATTAATATTATTATTACTATTCCTAGTAATTGGAGTATTATTATAGTTGCTGCTTTTATTTTTCATACTTATTTGTGAAGTAATATTATAGCTGCTGTAGCTTTATAATTATTATTATTAGTATTATTCATATGTATACGTATATAATATTTTTGAATTCGTCATTATCACTTATTTTTTATTCTTTCTTTTTCTTGTTAAGACTAAGATTAGAAGTATTATTGTTTATAAAAGACGGGTGACTTATTAGGGTGCGTTCACATGACAGTATAGATTTCCATTCCTCTGCTCTCTGCTCTTCTGATTTCCATGAAAAAAAATAAAAATAGGATCCTGTTAAAAAAAACTAAACGGATCCTGTTGCATCAGTTGTCATACGTTTGAGCCATTTCCGTCTGGGATCCGTTTTTTTAGATGGAAACAAAAGTACTGCATGTAAGATTTTTTTTCCTGTAAAGAAAAAACGGATCTCAGATGGAAATGGCTCAAACGGATGACAACTGATGCAACAGGATCCGGAAGAACAGAGAGCGCTTCTTAGTCTTATGACTCTTATTAGTAGGTGAGGACATTAATACTAGTAGTAAGTGAAGTGTTTTTTTCTTGTATAATAATTATTGATAGAAGATGGAAAATGATTGTCACTGTGACTGTTATTCACATTAGTGCTTATTATTACTAGTATTAGTAGGGGGAGTATTGTAGTTGTTTTGATTGTGGTTATGCGCTAATTATGTTGTCATATTCTTACTGTTTAGATCTTATTAATATTAGTATTGCTGTTATTAGCACAAGGTGGAGTTTTTTGCTCATTTTTTGTTATTGTTAGTAGTACTAGTAGTAGGTGCAGTATATTTCTTGCTTGTTGTATTATTTTAAATATTATTATCATCATTAGCAGCAGGTGGAGCCGTTATTGCCATCTTTATTAGAGGATTATTGCCAATTATTATTACTGCTGTTACTTCTCCTGTTGGTATTAGGCAGAGTATTGTAGTGGTGTTGCTCTTTTTGTTGGTATTGGTAATACACTTTATCATTACTAGTAGCTATAGTCTTGTTTATGATGATGATTACTCCTGTTATAAGTGATAACTATTGGAGGGGGAGGGATTAGTACTGGTTTTATTACTATTGGTAAGAGTTGTATTACTGGGAGGATATTCTTGTTATCTTTGCTGTTATTGTATTATTATCATGATTAGTGCTGCTGAGGAATATTATAATAATATGAGAATTATTAAGCGTAGTAGTATCAGTAGAAAGATTAGTGTGGTGAGAATTGTTATCAGTATTAATAGTAGTAGGGGTATTACTGTGTTATTATTAGTAGTACTAGACAGATTATTTGAGGGGAATTATTATTATTATTATTATTATTAGTAGGAGTATTATTTAGATTATTATTATTAGTGCTAGGTGGAATATTGCTGTTATGGGAATTATTATTCTGACTACAAGAAACAATATTGCTAAAATAATAATTATTATTATTATTGATAGAAGAAATATTATTGCTATGATTATTACTATTATTATGACTAGAAGGAGTATTATTACTTAGTAATATATAAACATTGAGACTGAAAGTAGGAAGGCGAGGCAGAGGATTTCTGGTGCTGTATGAGAAGACGCTGAAGGACGCCGGGGGGTGATGGCAGAAAGCAGGCAGCTTATTACGCAGCAGAGCATAGATATACAGACGGGGGGGGGGGGGGGTGGAGATGATGGCTTCTCAGCCAGATGAGGAGTATTTATATAATAAAAAATGGAAACAGTAATAATAAAATAATAATATCAACAGTAATAATGACACATTGAGTGGTAATAATTAATAATAATAATACATTTTATAGTAATAATGAAAAACAATAATAATACATTTAATGGTAATAATTAGATTTGAGCAAAGTGTTTTTTGTTAAATTCTATTTGGTCACTTCGCAGAATTTTTTCCAAAAATTCACTTCGTAACGAATGAATTTGTCAAAAAGCGTGTTGAATGAGGTTTATCCCAGCCTGCAGTTAAACGTTAGGGAGAATGAATCCTGGTGCACATCACTGTGCAGTGCAGCAACATGCATAGCTAGTCCTTTCTGGTAGAGAAACAGTTACTGTGCTTCAGAATGACAGACAGGTCACATATATGGACGTACGTATCAGCGTGCAGTCCACCAACAGTCCCAGCTAACCCCTAGCCAAACAAAAAAAGCATACAGCAGCCTCCAGTAACTAAAAAAAAGGCTCTTTACTGGAATAAAATAAGGACATGGAGGCATTGCCAATAAAGTAGTGTAGGGAAAAAAAAGGTTCTTAAAATCCATGTTATGGCAGTGCAAACACATGTGTTTGAATCCCTTCTGATAGCTGTAGAATGACTGTGCGTCACTTTTAGGCTCAGTTCACACTTCATTAATTTGGTCAGTTATTCTCATCAGCTATTGTCAGCCCAAAGCAGGTGCAGCTCAAACCCATAGAACAGGTGCAGATCTATTCATGATATCTAATCTGAGAATAGCCTCGGCTCCTGAAATTGCCTGAAAATTAGGTGATGGAGATAACTGGCCAAATAACAGAAGTGTGAACTTGGCCCTACAGGACAATGTTAGCGTCAGGTCTAATTTATCGGTGTAGACTTAACCATGCAGTGGCCTAAGATTCAAGGAGTGGCCCCATGACAGTGGGGCGGGTGTCAGCAGTAAGACAGTGTTTATATGACTTTCTCTGTTCTTCTGATCTGTCAGAACAACAGACCAAAAAAAACGGATCCTGTAGTCTGAGCATACACCTTCAAACCATCAGTATGTGGTCAGCATTTGATCAGTATTAGTAAGGCAAAAACAGGAGTCGGACCAAGATAGAGATGACACGTGTTGTAAATATTTGCATGTCTTCTGTGTTTTGGACCCACTCTTGCTTTTGGCTTCCAAATCATGATCAGATCCTGATGCAAAATAGGGACCGTGTTAAAGAGGTCTTCTGGATGCTCAAACGACATTAACGTTAGATATTTTTCTGTTTGTCGGACAGATCAGAAAGACGAAAAAGTAAATGTTGATGTCAGCACGGCCAAACAGGGACACTAGTGGCTCCATACCAGACTGGTAAGGGCAGCAAAAGCATGAAGAGTCACGATAGTGGCCCCGGAACAGAGTGGTGAGGGTGACAACAGCATGAAGAGTCACAATAGTGGCCCCGGAACAGAGTGGTGAGGGTGACAACAGCATGAAGAGTCACAATAGTGGCCCCGGAACAGAGTGGTGAGGGTGACAACAGCATGAAGAGTCACAATAGTGGCCCCGGAACAGAGTGGTGAGGGTGACAACAGCATGAAGAGTCACAATAGTGGCCCCGGAACAGAGTGGTGAGGGTGACAACAGCATGAAGAGTCACAATAGTGGCCCCGGAACAGAGTGGTGAGGGTGACAACAGCATGAAGAGTCACAATAGTGGCTCCGGAACAGAGTGGTGAGGGTGACAACAGCATGGACACTGAAGAGTGGTGAGGGTGACAACAGCATGAAGAGTCACAATAGTGGCCCCGGAACAGAGTGGTGAGGGTGACAACAGCATGAAGAGTCACTGATGAAGGGAGGTTTTACTTATTAGAAATTTATGTCTATCTCCATGTTCTTTGATTCCGTTCCTAGCCTGTTGTCTTTGTTTTCTATATAACCCGCTTATTCTGTGTATTATTACACCCCTTCCAGTCCTTCATTCACCCCAGGAGTAACATACAACCCTCGCAGATACTTTTATAGAAAAATTGTTTACTGATATTATATAGAGGAGACAAAGCAATGGACATTATACATAAAGATACAGACACTACAAATAACATAGAGGACACGCCCCCCCCACACACACAGCTGCCTCCGTTCCTGCCCTCCCTGGATGCTAAGTAAATGTGGCTAATAATGTGTATGTATATAAAGCAGTGTTTCCCAACCAGTGTGCCTCCAGATGTTGCAAAACTACAACTCCCAGCATGCCTGAACAGCCAAAGGCTGATATAAACACTGATATAAAGTATATCCAGAGACAACCAATATACCATCTACTGGATCTACTCTTCTACCCAACTCACATCCAGTACCTGACCAATGGTACAAGTACATATAGAGAATCACGTAAAATGGAATATAATATATGATAATGATACATCTGATAACACTATATATGATAATGATACAGTCTGATAACACTATATATGATAATGATACATCTGATTACACTATATGTGATAATAAAACATCTGATAAAGATAAGTCTGATAACACTATATATGATAATGATAAGTCTGATAACACTATATATGATAATGATACATCTGATAACACTATATATGATAATGATACATCTGATTGCACTATATATGATAATGATACATCTGATAACACTATATATGATAATGATACATCTGATAACACTATATATATGATAATGATACATCTGATAACACTATATATGATAATGATACATCTGATAACACTATATATGATAATGATACTTCTGATAACACTATATATGATAATGATACATCTGATAACACTATATATGATAATGATACGTCTGATAACACTATATATGATAACGATACATCTGATAACGCTATATATGATAATTATATGTCTGATAACACTATATATGATAATGATACGTCTGATAACACTATATATGATAATGATACTTCTGATAACACTATATATGATAACGATACATCTGATAACACTATATATGATAATGATACTTCTGATAACACTATATATGATAATGATACGTCTGATAACACTATATATGATAACGATACGTCTGATAACACTATATATGATAATGATACATCTGATAACACTATATATGATAATGATACATCTGATAACACTATATATATGATAATGATACGTCTGATAACACTATATATGATAATGATACTTCTGATAACACTATATATGATAATGATACGTCTGATAACACTATATATGATAACGATACATCTGATAACACTATATATATGATAATGATACATCTGATAACACTATATATATGATAATGATACATCTGATAACACTATATATATGATAATGATACGTCTGATAACACTATATATGATAATGATACTTCTGATAAAACTATATATGATAATGATACATCTGATAATGATAAGTCTGATAACACTATATATGATAATGATAAGTCTGATAACCCTATATATGATAATGATACGTCTGATAACACTATATGTGATAATGATAAGTGTGATAACACTGAATATGATAATGATACATCTGATAACACTATATATATGATAATGATACGTTTGATAACACTATATATATAATAATTATATGTCTGATAACACTATATATGATAATGATACATCTGATAACACTATATATATGATAATGATACGTCTGATAACACTATATATATAATAATTATATGTCTGATAACACTATATATGATAATTATACATTTGATAACACTATATATGATAATGATATATGATAATGATACATCTGATAACACTATATATGATAATGATATGTCTGATAACACTATATATGATAATGATACATTTGATAACACTATATATGATAATGATACATCTGATTACACTATATATGATAATGATACAACTGATAAAACTATATATGATATTGATACATCTGATAACACTATATATGATAACGATAAGTCTGATAACACTATATATATGATAATGATACGTCTGATAACACTATATATGATAATGATAAGTCTGATAACACTATATATGATAATGATACGTCTGATAACACTATATATGATAATGATACATCTGATAACACTATATATGATAATGATACATCTGATAACACTATATATGATAATGATACATCTGATAACACTATATATGATAATATGATACATGTCTGATAACACTATATATGATAATGATACGTCTGATAACACTATATATGATAATGATACATCTGATAACACTATATATGATAATGATACATCTGATAACACTATATATGATAATGATACAGTCTGATAACACTATATATGATAATGATACGTCTGATAACACTATATATGATAATGATACGTCTGATAACACTATATATGATAATGATACATCTGATAACACTATATATGATAATGATACGTCTGATAACACTATATATGATAATGATACATCTGATAACACTATATATGATAATGATACATCTGATAACACTATATATGATAATGATACGTCTGATAACACTATATATGATAATGATACGTCTGATAACACTATATATGATAATGATACGTCTGATAACACTATATATGATAATGATACGTCTGATAACACTATATATGATAATGATACATCTGATAACACTATATATGATAATGATACGTCTGATAACACTATATATGATAATGATACATCTGATAACACTATATATGATAATGATACATCTGATAACACTATATATGATAATGATACATCTGATAACACTATATATGATAATGATACGTCTGATAACACTATATATGATAATGATACATCTGATAACACTATATATGATAATGATACGTCTGATAACACTATATATGATAATGATACGTCTGATAACACTATATATGATAATGATACATCTGATAACACTATATATGATAATGATACGTCTGATAACACTATATATGATAATGATACATCTGATAACACTATATATGATAACGATACATCTGATAACACTATATATGATAACGATACATCTGATAACACTATATATGATAATGATACGTCTGATAACACTATATATGATAATGATACATCTGATAACACTATATATGATAAGGATACATCTGATAACGCTATATATGACAATGATACATCTGATAAAACTATATATGATAATGATACATCTGATAAAACTATATATGATAATAAGTCTGATAACACTATATATGATGATGATACATCTGATAACACTATATATGATAATGATACATTTGATAACACTATATATGATAATGATACATCTGATAACACTATATATGATAATGATACATCTGATAACACTATATATGATAATGATACATCTGATAAAACTATATATGATAATGATACGTCTGATAACCCTATATATGATAATTATACGTCTGATTGCACTATATATGATAATGATACATTTGATAACACTATATATGATAATGATACTTCTGATAACACTATTTATGATAATGATAACGTCTGATAATACTATATATGATAACGATACATCTGATAACACTATTTATGATAATGATACATCTGATAAAACTATATATGATAATGATACATCTGATAACACTATATATGATAATGATACGTCTGATAACACTATATATATGATAATGATACATCTGATAACACTATATATGATAATAATTATATGTCTGATAACACTATATATATGATAATGATACAACTGATAACACTATATATGATAATGATACATTTGAAAACACTATATATGATAATGATACTTCTGATAACACTATATATGATAATGATACATCTGATAACACTATATATGATAATGATACATCTGATAACACTATATATGATAATGATACATCTGATAACACTATATATGATAATGATACATCTGATAACACTATATATGATAATGATAAGTCTGATAACACTATATATGATAATGATACGTCTGATAACACTATATATGATAATGATACTTCTGATAACACTATATATGATAATGATACGTCTGATAACACTATATATGATAATGATACGTCTGATAACACTATATATGATAATGATACATCTGATAACACTATATATGATAATGATACGTCTGATAACACTATATATATGATACCGATACATCTGATAACACTATATATGAAAATGATAAGTGTGATAACACTATATATGATAATGATACATCTGATAACACTATATATGATAATGATACGTCTGATAACACTATATATATGATGATACATCTGATAACACTATATATGATAATGATACATCTGATAACACTATATATATGATAATTATATGTCTGATAACACTATATATATGATAATTATATGTCTGATAACACTGTATATGATAATTGTATGTCTGATAACACTGTATATGATAATGATACATCTGATAACACTATATATGATAATGATATGTCTGATAACACTATATATAATAATGATATGTCTGATAACACTATATATGATATTGAGACATCTGATAAAACTATATATGATAAAGATACATCTGATAACACTGTATATGATAATGATACGTCTGATAACACTATATATGATAACGATACATCTGATAACACTATATATGATAATGATATGTCTGATAACACTATATATGATAATGATACATCTGATAACACTATATATATAATAATTATATGTCTGATAACACTATATATGATAGTTATATTTCTGATAACACTATATATATATATGATAATGATACTTCTGATAACACTATATATATGATTATTATATGTCTGATAACACTATATAGGATAATGCTACATCTGATTACACTATATATGATAATGATAAGTCTGATAACACTATATATGATAATGATATGTCTGATAACACTATATATGATAATGATACATCTGATAAAACTATATATGATAATGATACATCTGATAACACTATATATATGATAATGATACGTCTGATAACACTATATATATGTTAATGATACGTCTGATGATAACCCTATATATGATAACGATACATCTGATAACACTATATATGATAACGATACATCTGATAACACTATATATGATAATGATACGTCTGATAACACTATATATGATAATGATACATCTGATAACACTATATATGATGATGATACATCTGATAACACTATATATGATAATGATACATCTGATAACACTATATATGATAATGATACGTCTGATAACACTATATGTGATAATGGTACATCTGATAACACTATATATGATAACGATACATCTGATAACACTATATATGATAATGATACGTCTGATAACACTATGTATGATAATGATACATCTGATAACACTATATATGATAATGATACATCTGATAACACTATATATGATAATGATACATCTGATAACACTATATATGATAATGATACATCTGATAACACTATATATGATAATGATACATCTGATAACACTATATATGATAATGATACATCTGATAACACTATATATGATAATGATACGTCTGATAACACTATATATGATAATGATACATCTGATAACACTATATATGATAATGATACATCTGATAACACTATATATGATAATGATACGTCTGATAACACTATATATGATAATGATACGTCTGATAACACTATATATGATAATGATACGTCTGATAACACTATATATGATAATGATACATCTGATAACACTATATATGATAATGATACATCTGATAACACTATATATGATAATGATACATCTGATAACACTATATATGATAATGATACATCTGATAACACTATATATGATAATGATACGTCTGATAACACTATATATGATAATGATACATCTGATAACACTATATATGATAATGATACATCTGATAACACTATATATGATAATGATACATCTGATAACACTATATATGATAATGATACGTCTGATAACACTATATATGATAATGATACAGTCTGATAACACTATATATGATAATGATACATCTGATAACACTATATATGATAATGATACGTCTGATAACACTATATATGATAATGATACGTCTGATAACACTATATATGATAATGATACATCTGATAACACTATATATGATAATGATACATCTGATAACACTATATATGATAATGATACATCTGATAACACTATATATGATAATGATACATCTGATAACACTATATATGATAATGATACGTCTGATAACACTATATATGATAATGATACGTCTGATAACACTATATATGATAATGATACATCTGATAACACTATATATGATAATGATACATCTGATAACACTATATATGATAATGATACAGTCTGATAACACTATATATGATAATGATACATCTGATAACACTATATATGATAATGATAATCTGATAACACTATATATGATAATGATACATCTGATAACACTATATATGATAATGATACGTCTGATAACACTATATATGATAATGATACGTCTGATAACACTATATATGATAATGATACATCTGATAACACTATATATGATAATGATACATCTGATAACACTATATATGATAATGATACGTCTGATAACACTATATATGATAATGATACATCTGATAACACTATATATGATAATGATACGTCTGATAACACTATATATGATAATGATACATCTGATAACACTATATATGATAATGATACATCTGATAACACTATATATGATAATGATACATCTGATAACACTATATATGATAATGATACGTCTGATAACACTATATATGATAATGATACATCTGATAACACTATATATGATAATGATACATCTGATAACACTATATATGATAATGATACATCTGATAACACTATATATGATAATGATACATCTGATAACACTATATATGATAATGATACATCTGATAACACTATATATGATAATGATACATCTGATAACACTATATATGATAATGATACATCTGATAACACTATATATGATAATGATACGTCTGATAACACTATATATGATAATGATACGTCTGATAACACTATATATGATAATGATACATCTGATAACACTATATATGATAATGATACATCTGATAACACTATATATGATAATGATACAGTCTGATAACACTATATATGATAATGATACGTCTGATAACACTATATATGATAATGATACATCTGATAACACTATATATGATAATGATACGTCTGATAACACTATATATGATAATGATACGTCTGATAACACTATATATGATAATGATACGTCTGATAACACTATATATGATAATGATACGTCTGATAACACTATATATGATAATGATACGTCTAATAACACTATATATGATAATGATAAGTCTGATAACACTATATATGATAATGATACGTCTGATAACACTATATATGATAATGATACAGTCTGATAACACTATATATGATAATGATATGTCTGATAACACTATATATGATAATGATACATCTGATAACACTATATATGATAATGATACAATGATAAGTCTGATAACACTATATATGATAATGATACATCTGATAACACTATATATGATAATGATACAGTCTGATAACACTATATATGATAATGATACGTCTAATAACACTATATATGATAATGATACGTCTGATAACACTATATATGATAATGATACATCTGATAACACTATATATGATAATGATACGTCTGATAACACTATATATGATAATGATACATCTGATAACACTATATATGATAATGATACAGTCTGATAACACTATATATGATAATGATACGTCTGATAACACTATATATGATAATGATACATCTGATAACACTATATATGATAATGATACGTCTGATAACACTATATATGATAATGATACATCTGATAACACTATATATGATAATGATAAGTCTGATAACACTATATATGATAATGATACATCTGATAACACTACATATATGTTAATGATAAGTCTGATAACACTATATATGATAATGATACGTCTGATAACACTATATATGATAATGATACATCTGATAACACTATATATGATAATTATATGTCTGATAATACTATATATGATAATGATACGTCTGATAACACTATATATGATAATGATAAGTCTGATAACACTGTATATGATAATGATAAGTCTGATAACACTGTATATGATAATGATACGTCTGATAACACTGTATATGATAATGATAAGTCTGATAACACTATATATGATAATGATAAGTCTGATAACACTATATATGATAATGATAAGTCTGATAACACTGTATATGATAATGATAAGTCTGAAAACACTGTATATGATAATGATACATATCTATCTATATTATTATACATATGATTCTTACTAGGTACACTTTTCGGGACAGATCTTTTGCCTCCGACGTTTGCAGTTCTATTTCTCTCGCTGTGCTTTTCTTCCCTGTCATAATTTATGTATCTGCTCCTTTCATTCTCTTTCCTGTTTAGCAGAGAAGAGGTTAAAGTTGAAGACCCTCCCGCTGGGCGATGTTGGTGGAGGGGGAGAGCTGTTTTTGGTATTTGACTCTGGTTTATGTGATTTCCAGTCCTGACCAATAACTCACGGTAATTATTGTGTGAGCTTGTCCCTATCCAGTCAGATCTACTGCACTGGACAGAGGAGCAAAACCTGGTCCTGAGAGAGGACAGCAACATTATAGAGCAAGGCCTGACCCTGCTGGAGGATAGCAGTGTTCTATAGAGGAGCAAGACCGGACCCTGCTGGAGGATAGCAGTGTTCTATAGAGGAGCAAGACCGGACCCTGCTGGAGGATAGCAGTGTTCTATAGAGGAGCAAGACCGGACCCTGCTGGAGGATAGCAGTGTTCTATAGAGGAGCAAGACCGGACCCTGCTGGAGGATAGCAGTGTTCTATAGAGGAGCAAGACCGGACCCTGCTGGAGGATAGCAGTGTTCTATAGAGGAGCAAGACTTGACTCTGCTGGAGGATAGCAGTGTTCTATAGAGGAGCAAGACCGGACCCTGCTGGAGGATAGCAGTGTTCTATAGAGGAGCAAGACCTGACTCTGCTGGAGGATAGCAGTGTTATATAGAGGAGCAAGACCTGACTCTGCTGGAGGATAGCAGTGTTATATAGAGGAGCAAGACCAGACCCAGCTGGAGGATAACTGTGTTTTAAAGCTGCAGGATAAGACCCTGGCGGAGGATTGCGGTGTTATAAAGCAGCAGCACCTGACCTTGGTGGAGGATAGCCATGTTATAAAAAGCAATACCTGACCCCGGTGGAGGATAGCAGTGTTATAAAGGAACAATACCTAACCTTGACGCATGATAGAAGTGTTATAAAGGAGCAATATCTGACCCTGGTGGAGGATAGCAATGTTGTAAATGAGCAAGATCTGGACCCTGGTGTAAGACAGAAGCATAATGGAGGAGCAAGACCTGACCCTGGTGGAGGACAGCAGTGTTATGGTGAAGTAGGACCTGGCCTTTGTGGAGGACAGCTATGTTATAATGAACTAGGATCTGACTCTGATGGAGGACAACATTATAAAGGGGTAAGACCTGACCATGGTGGACGATATAAACATAATAGAGGAGCAGGACCTGACCCTGACAGAAAACAATAGTGTTATAGTGGAGTAGTGCCTGACCCTAGTGGAGGGCAGTAGTGGTAAAGTGCAGTAGGACCTCACCTTGGAGGAGTACTGTATTGCTATAGTGAAGTGGGGCCTATTCCTAGTGGAGGGCAGTAGTGTTATAGTGAAGTAAGACCTGACCCTGGAGGAGGACAGTAGTGTTATAGTGAAGTAGGGACCTGACCCTGGTGGAGGACAGTAGTGTTATAGTGAAGTAGGACCTGACCCTGGAGGAGGACAGTAGTGTTATAGTGAAGTAGGACCTGACCCTGGAGGAGGACAGTAGTGTTATAGTGAAGTAGGGACTGACCCTTGTGGAGGACAGTAGTGTTATAGTGAAGTAGGGACTGACCCTGGAGGAGGACAGTAGTGTTATAGTGAAGTAGGGCCTGACCCTGGAGGAGGACAGTAGTGTTATAGTGAAGTGGGGCCTATTCCTAGTGGAGGGCAGTAGTGTTATAGTGAAGTAAGACCTGACCCTGGTGGAGGACAGTAGTGTTATAGTGAAGTAGGGACTGACCCTGGTGGAGGACAGTAGTGTTATAGTGAAGTAGGGCCTATTCCTAGTGGAGGGCAGTAGTGTTATAGTGAAGTAGGGACTGACCCTTGTGGAGGACAGTAGTGTTATAGTGAAGTAGGGCCTGACCCTGGAGGAGGACAGTAGTGTTATAGTGAAGTAGGGCCTGACCCTGGAGGAGGACAGTAGTGTTATAGTGAAGTAGGGCCTGACCCTTGTGGAGGACAGTAGTGTTATACTGAAGTAGGGCCTGACCCTTGTGGAGGACAGTAGTGTTATACTGAAGTAGGGACTGACCCTTGTGGAGGACAGTAGTGTTATAGTGAAGTAGGGCCTGACCCTGGAGGAGGACAGTAGTGTTATAGTGAAGTAGGTCCTGACCCTGGAGGAGGACAGTAGTGTTATAGTGAAGTAGGGCCTGACCCTGGAGGAGGACAGTAGTGTTATACTGAAGTAGGGCCTGACCCTTGTGGAGGACAGTAGTGTTATACTGAAGTAGGGCCTGACCCTTGTGGAGGACAGTAGTGTTATACTGAAGTAGGGCCTGACCCTTGTGGAGGACAGTAGTGTTATAGTGAAGTAGGACCTGACCCTTGTGGAGGACAGTAGTGTTATACTGAAGTAGGGCCTGACCCTTGTGGAGGACAGTAGTGTTATAGTGAAGTAGGACCTGACCCTGGTGGAGAACAGTAGTGTTATACTGAAGTAGGGCCTGACCCTTGTGGAGGACAGTAGTGTTATAGTGAAGTAGGGCCTGACCCTTGTGAAGGACAGTAGTGCTATACTGAAGTAGGGCCTGACCCTTGTGGAGGACAGTAGTGTTATACTGAAGTAGGGCCTGACCCTTGTGGAGGACAGTAGTGTTATAGTGAAGTAGGACCTGACCCTGGAGGAGGACAGTAGTATAGTGAAGTAGGACCTGACCCTGGAGGAGGACAGTAGTATAGTGAAGTAGGACCTGACCCTGGAGGAGGACAGTAGTATAGTGAAGTAGGACCTGACCCTGGAGGAGGACAGTAGTGTTATAGTGAAGTAGGACCTGACCCTGGAGGAGGACAGTAGTGTTATAGTAAAGTAGGACCTGACCCTGGAGGAGGACAGTAGTGTTATAGTGAAGTAGGGCCTGACCCTGGAGGAGGACAGTAGTGTTATAGTGAAGTAGGGCCTGGGATAGTGAAATAGAACCTGACCCTGGTCGAGGACAGCAGTTTTATTGTGAACCAACCCACTGACCCGGGAGAAGGATAGCAATGGTAATAAGGAGTAGACCCTGACCCTTGTGAAGGACAGAAGTGCTATAGAGAAGGATCTGACCCTAGTGGTGGACAATGTCTTTGACCAACCTGATCACTTGTCATAGCAGTCAGGGGGAGCCAAAGTCTACAGGAGCCAAAGTCTACAGGACATTAAAATCCAGTGATTATGAGTTACCTACTCCTCTCAGTCTTCTCCAAACTTCTCCCCCCAACACAGTTCGGACATGAGATTCATCTCCATGAAGATTATGGGTTACATGAACAAGCTGTGACTTGAACCAGGGATAATTGGTGGACGGTAAGGGCGATGGGATGTTGAGGAGGGCTCATATCTAGGACCAATGTTTTGTATTTGATTCTACTGGCCCCATCACAGCAGATTATCCTATGACATTGAAACTTACCTGAGCTTAAGTTGTCAACACTCGACAAACCTGGAGAAACCAGCTTCTGTCCCCATCCATGAACCCAAATATAACCGTACCTCATCATTCTGGTGAACATTTCCCCTTCAAGAGGAGATCTAGGCCTGTCCCAAATGAGATACTCAGGATAACTCATTACCAGTGTTCACCTCCTATTCAGATTTCCCCCAAAAACATCTGCTACTGCACCAGAATGGAGTGATTCCATGCACGCCTGGGCAGACTGTGCACTTCTACATCCTAATTCCTCTTACTGCACTCACTTTACATTGATGACTACGTTGGAGGAGTAGTTCCACATCCAGAGCATCCATTGTAAGGAACCCCTCTCTCCAAACCATTATCCACTAAGCAATCTAATAGTAAGCCATCAGGTGCTGTGACTAGTTCTGTAGTTTAGTTTCATGGATTCGTTGGACATGGCACAAGACCCAGTGAGCCACCATGAACCCATCAGCTTCGGTATTGACCAGATCTTGAACAGTCCAGAGCAGACTACAGGTTACCCCTATTCCAGGGCTGAGGAAGTGGACCATCATGGAGCTGGTGCCTACTCTGCCATGTATGGTCCAGCCAGCTCTTCCTACAGCCTTAACATGAGGATGGATGTCAGCATGAATGTCAATGTTCGGCCAGCTGGGGTGATAAGAGTGCCAGCTCACAGGCCACTACCACAGGTGGCCCCCACACCAGGAGTGCCAAGAATGACAGGATTCTCTGCAATTACATTCCCCTGGATGGAAAGCAGCAGAAGGACCCCAAAAGAGAGGATAGCAGGTAAAGAGGATAGTGGGGAAACCAGAGGAGTTGGGAGATACAAGCCAACAAATGGGAAGGCAAAGGATGAATATACTATCTACAGTAGTTGGGGGTATATTACCTGTATATGAATATATTGGGGCGTTATATCTAGTAGTCGGGGGTATATTACCTGTATATGAATATATTAGGGTGTTATATCTAGTAGTCGGGGGTATATTACCTGTATATGGATATATTAGGGTGTTATATCTAGTAGTTGGGGTATATTACCTGTATATGAATATATTAGGGTGTTATATCTAGTAGTTGGGGTATAATACGTGTATATGAATATATTAGGGTGTTATATCTAGTAGTTGGGGGTATATTACCTGTATATGGATATATTAGAGTGTTATATCTAGTAGTTGGGGTTTATTGCCTGTTTATGAATATATTAGGGTGTTATATCTAGTAGTTGGGGTATATTGCCTGTATATGAATATATTAGGGTGTTATATCTAGTAGTTGGGGGTATATTACCTGTATATGGATATATTGAGGTGTTATATCTAGTAGTTGGGGTATATTACCTGTATATGAATATATTAGGGTGTTATATCTAGTAGTTGGGGTATATTACCTGTATATGAATATATTAGGGTGTTATATCTAGTAGTTGGGGTATATTACCTGTATATGGATATATTAGGGTGTTATATCTAGTAGTTGGGGGTATATTACCTGTATATGAATATATTAGGGTGTTATATCTAGTAGTAGTGGGTATATTACCTGTATATGAACATATTAGGGTGTTATATCTAGTAGTTGGGGTATATTACCTGTATATGAATATTTTAGGGTGTTATATCTAGTAGTTGGGGGTATATTACCTGTATATGAATATTTTAGGGTGTTATATCTAGTAGTTGGGGGTATATTACCTGTATATGAATATATTAGGGTGTTATATCTAGTAGTTGGGGGTATATTACCTGTATATGAACATATTAGGGTGTTATATCTAGTAGTTGGGGTATATTACCTGTTTATGAATATATTGATGTGTTATATCTAGTAGTTGGGGTATATTACCTGTATATGGATATATAAGGGTGTTATATCTAGTAGTTGGGGGTATATTACCTGTATATGAATATATTAGAGTGTTATATCTAGTAGTTGGGGTATATTACCTGTATATGAACATATTAGGGTGTTATATCTAGTAGTTGGGGGTATATTACCTGTATATGAATATTTTAGGGTGTTATATCTAGTAGTTGGGGGTATATTACCTGTATATGAACATATTAGGGTGTTATATCTAGTAGTTGGGGTATATTACCTGTATATGGATATATAAGGGTGTTATATCTAGTAGTTGGGGTATATTACCTGTATATGGATATATTGATGTGTTATATCTAGTAGTTGGGGGTATATTTCCTGTATATGAATATATTAGGGTGTTATACCCCCAACTACTAGATATAACACCCTAATATATCCATATACAGGTAATATACCCCCAACTACTAGATATATTACCTGTATATGAATATATTAGGGTGTTATATCTAGTAGTCGGGGGTATATTACATGTATGTGAACATATTAGGGTGTTATATCTAGTAGTTGGGGGTATATTACCTGTATATGGATATATTAGGGTGTTATATCTAGTAGTTGGGGGTATATTACCTGTATATGAATATATTAGGGTGTTATATCTAGTAGTTGGGGGTATATTACCTGTATATGAATATATTAGGGTGTTATATCTAGTAGTTGGGGTATATTACCTGTTTATGAATATATTAGGGTGTTATATCTAGTAGTTGGGGGTATATTATCTGTATATGAATATATTAGGGTGTTATATCTAGTAGTTGGGGGTATATTACCTGTATATGGATATATTAAGGTGTTATATCTAGTAGTTGGGGGTATATTACCTGAATATGAATATATTAGGGTGTTATATCTAGTAGTTGGGGGTATATTACCTGTATATGAATATATTAGGGTGTTATATCTAGTAGTTGGGGGTATATTACCTGTATATGAATATATTAGGGTGTTATATCTAGTAGTTGGGGTATATTACCTGTATATGGATATATTAGGGTGTTATATCTAGTAGTTGTGGGTATATTACCTGTATATGAATATATAAGGGTGTTATATCTAGCAGTTGGGGTATATTGCCTGTATATGAATATATTAGGGTGTCATATCTGGTAGTTGGGGCTATATTACCTGTATATGAATATATTAGGGTGTTATATCTAGTAGTTGGGGTATATTACCTGTATATGAATATATTAGGGTGTTATATCTAGTAGTTGGGGGTACATTACCTGTTTATGAATATATTAGGGTGTTATATCTAGTAGTTGGGGGTATATTACCTGTATATGAATATATTAGGGTGTTATATCTAGCAGTTGCGGTATATTGCCTGTATATGAATATATTAGGGTGTTATATCTAGTAGTTGGGGATATATTACTTGTATATGAATATATTGGGTGTTATATCTAGTAGTACGGGGTATATTACCTGTATATGGATATATTAGGGTGTTATATCTAGTAGTTGGGGTATATTACCATGTATACGAATATATTAGGGTGTTATATCTAGTAGTTGGGGGTATATTACCTGTATATGAATATATTAGGGTGTTATTTCTAGTAGTTGGGGGTATATTACCTGTATATGAATATATTAGGGTGTTATATCTAGTAGCTGGGGTATATTACATGTATATGAATATTTTAGGGTGTTATATCTAGTAGTTGGGGGTATATTGCCTGTATATGAATATATTGGGTGTTATATCTAGTAGTTGGGGGTATATTACCTGTATATGAATATATTAGGGTGTTATATCTAGTAGTTGGGGTATATAACCTGTATATGAACATATTGGGGTGTTATATCTAGTAGTTGGGGGTATATTACCTGTATATGGATATATTAGGGTGTTATATCTAGTAGTTGGGGGTATATTACCTGTATATGAATATATTAGGGTGTTATATTGGGATATATTGCCTGTTTATGAATATATTAGGGTGTTATATTTAGTTATTGGGGGTATATTACCTGTATATGGATATATTAGGGTGTTATATCTAGTAGTTGGGGTATATTACCTGTATATGAATATATTGGGTGTTATATCTAGTAGTTGGGGTATATTACCTGAATATGGATATATTAGGGTGTTATATCTAGTAGTTTGGGGTATATTACCTGTTTATGAATATATTAGGGTGTTATATTTAGTTATTGGGGGTATATTACCTGAATATGGATATATTAGGGTGTTATATCTAGTAGTTGGGGTATATTACCTGTATATGAATATATTAGAGTGTTATATCTAGTAGTTGGGGGTATATTACCTGTATATGAATATATTGGGTGTTATATCTAGTAGTTGGGGTATATTACCTGTATATGAATATATTAGGGTGTTATATCTAGTAGTTGGGGTATATTGCCTGTTTATGAATATATTAGAGTGTTATATCTAGTAGTTGGGGTATATTGCCTGTATATGAATATATTAGGGTGTTATATCTAGTAGTCGGGGGTATATTACATGTATGTGAACATATTAGGGTGTTATATCTAGTAGTTGGGGGTATATTACCTGTATATGAATATATTAGGGTGTTATATCTAGTAGTTGGGGGTATATTATCTGTATATGAATATATTAGGGTGTTATATCTAGTAGTTGGGGTATATAACCTGTATATGAATATATTAGGGTGTTATATCTAGTAGTTGGGGTATATTACCTGTATATGAATATATTAGGGTGTTATATATAGTAGTTGGGGTATATTACCTGTTTATGAATATATTAGGGTGTTATATTTAGTTATTGGGGGTATATTACCTGTATATGGATATATTAGGGTGTTATATCTAGTAGTTGGGGGTATATTACATGTATATCAACATATTGGGGTTATAATAGCTCTTTCTTTAACACTGTTCCTTAACCCCTTCCGGACATTTTGTCGATATCTGACACGTGTCACTTTATGTGGTAATAGTTGTGGCCATTCTGAGAGTGTTTTCTTCTGATACTTTATGATAGTGGTGAAGGTGATTTTATATTGACTCAAATTTATGTACAAAAAATATCCTAAATTTACATTCAATTTTGAAAAATGTGAAATTTTACAAATTTTAATTTCTCTGCTCTTAACCCGTTCGCTACCAGCGCCGTAGCTGTATGGCTCTGGGAACTAGGTACAAAGTACCAGTGCAGTATAGCTACAGTGCTGTGTTCACCCGGTCCCTGAGCGAAATGGCTGAGTGACCGGGTGACGATGGCTGCTCAGGACGGCAGGCAACCATCTTCCCCAGGGGTACAGGGAGGCTTTTCCGCCCCCCCCCGGCAACATCAATCGCTGCGATTGGCCGATTTCTGCAGACCGCCCAATCGCAGATCCGGATGATCCAGGAAGGGGGGGGGGGTGGAACAGGGTTTGTACAGGGTTTGTACAGGGGTGACCGGTGCGTACAAGTTCAATCCCCCCTGTATCAGGCAGGGGACCCCAGTGTTTGGCGTCCTCTGCCAGCGCTGCTATTGGCGAACAACGCTCCAGCCAATGGCAGCGCTACAGCTGCACAGGAAAGGGCTGAACGACCCTGCAGGCGGCCCTTCTAGCTGGTGACCCCTCTGAGCTGCTGTCGGCTTGCTGGGACTTGTGGTGCACCACCACTGCGACTTCAACTGTTCCTGTAAAGAAGAGAAGAAGAACATCTGGAACTGCTGCACTAATTATTTTCTACATCTCTAAACCACCCTCCGCCCCTGTCCCTTTTTTGTGCAGAAGAGACTTTTTTTTGAGCAGAAAATAATTTTTTTGTTTTCCTTTTTTTTTCTCCTCAATTTATTTTCCAATTTATTACAAGCCCCTTCACGTGTGAAAGCACCTCATACACACCCCACACTAAATAAAGGTTTACACATTTCACACGTCACACCCCAATAAAATAAAAATGGCCGCTCCGTCCCAACGAGTGTACTCCACTGAAGGGGCGTACGCCATGCCTGCCTCTGATACGGAGTCTGCCAGTGAGGGAGAAGAGGATGCCGCTTTCCTCTACCCCCTCATCATCATCGCTGGGAGGCAGCCCCCCGAGTGACCCCATATGGACCCCACCCTCTGACAATTATCAGCCCCAAATTCCTGAGTTGGTTGGCAGCTCAGGAATTCAGAATTTTTCTCTGAAGATTTAATAAATTTGATGGTGCCCCAAACCAATTTATACGCCCAGCAATTTATTTTCCAGAACCCCACATCGCCCTATGCTCGACCCCAGTAAATGCAGCTGAGATGATGATGACCTTTTGGGGGCTCCTGCTGCATATGGGCGTTGTTAAAAAACCAAAGATTACTCAGGATTGGGGGGCGGATGTCTTGTATCACACTCCAATTTACAGTGGTGCCATGGCCCGTAATCCATTCCAAGCCATCCTGACATTTTTGCATTACAACGATAATACACAGCGCCCACCCCAGAATGACCCCGCATTTGACCATCTGTACAAAATTAGGCCCATCCTTGACCACCTCAACACAAAGTTTTCAGAAGTGCACACCCTAGAACAAAATGTCTGCGTACTTTTCAAAGGGAGGATAAGATTCCGCCAGTACCTGCCCAGCAAGGTATGGCAAAAAAATATTTAAAACCCGTGAGAGTAGCTCCGGGTACAACCACAAGTTCCGGGTTGACGAAGGGAGCGACACACAGATAGAACCCCCAGAATGCCCCCCCGCGTCCTAGGAGTTAGTGGGCAGATAGTGTGGGACTTACTGCACCCACTGCTGGATCGGGGTCCCCATCTATGCGCGGATAGTTACTACACGAGTCTACTACTGTTCCAGTTTCTCGCTTCCAGAGGTACTGTGGGGTGCGGCACAGAGCGCAAAAATCAGAGAGGCCTCCCTAGATCCCTGGTAGGGCAACCACTGAGAATGAGAACATGCTGGTGACAAGAGGGACGTCCTCGTCCTGACCACCATTCACACTAACGCCAGCTCCCCTGTGCGAGGTACCACTACCCCCAAACCAGTTTGTATCCTGGACTACAGTAGGCACATGGGAGGGGGGAGCTTTCAGATCAACTTCTGAAGCCCTACAGTGCCACACGAAAAACCAAGGTGTGGTACAAAAAGCTGGCCGTGCGCCGCGTACAGACGGCGCTGTACAATGTGTACGCGCTATTTCAGTCTGCAGGCCACAAAGGAACTTTCCCTTAATTCCAAGAGGTGGTTATCAAGGCCCTAATTTATCAAACCCAGGCCGGGAAGGGTACTAGTACTTCTGGAAGTCATGGTGCCCATGTTGTACCAGGCCAACATTTTCCAGGTGAGCTCCCCCAGACAGTGAGGAAGGGAAGGACCCAAAAAAGATGCAGGGCGTGTTCCAAAAGGGGGATACGGAAAGAGACCATTTACCACTGCGAAACCTGCCCTGTGCCTGTAGGAGCGCCTCAGAGTCTACCGCTCATCCATGGAATCATTTCATCCTTGATGTGGCCTGGAGTTTTATCACTTTATATCTCTGATTTAGTCCGCAGAGCTTACAGATCCACTTCTCACCAACCACTGCATATTCATTTAAGTAATACACTTCTTTGGTCAAAAGTGCCCTTTCCACCCCTTAAAATGTTCGTACGGGGGTGCTCTTTCCAAAATGGGGTCACTTCTTGGGGTTTTAATTTTGGGGACCTCAGGAAATGTATGTAATGCAACAGGGCACCTAAAATCCATGTCTGCCAATTCAGGTCAGCAAAATCCATATTTTGCTGTTTGCCTCTAGAGCCTGCTGTGCGCCCGTACAGCCGGCTACAAGCACATATGGGGTGTTTCCTGAAGGGGGAGAAAATGGGGAACACATACTGGGGTGCATTTTTTCCTTTAACCCCTTGTGAAAGTGAAAAATTGGTGTCTGCAAGTAATTTTTCATTTTTACAAATGTGTGCTTTGAAATGCTTTCACAAGTGTTTCTGCCTTCTGGGAGTCACCTGTTTGCTGAAAAGCGCCCTTTCCACCACTTACAATGTTCGTACGGGGGAGCTTTTTCCGAAATAGGGTCACTTCTTGGGGTTTTTCATTTCTGAGGACCTTAGGAAGTTATTGAATGCGACATGGCACCTAAAATGTCTGCCAATCCAGGTCAGCAAAATCCATATTTAGCGGTTTGGCTCTAGAGCCCTGCTGTGCGCCCGTACATCATTTTTCGAGCACATATGGGGTGTTGGCTTATTCGGGAGGAAATGGGGAACAACATTTTCTGGAAAAAATTGTCATTTTTCATTTTCACAGCCGAGAGTTTTCATAATTCTGTGAAACCCTTAATGGGTCAAAGTGCTCCCTACACACCTTGAAAAAGGGGTGTAGTTTCCAGAATAGGGTCACTTTTTTGGGGTTTCCACTGTAGGGCCACCTCAGGGTGTCTTCATATGTGACATAGCTCCCAATTACCATTCCAGCTAACGCCATATGGCGCTCCTTCCACTCTGAAGCCTGCTGTGCGCCCATACAGCAGTTTTTGAGCTCACATGGGGTGTTCCTGTAAACTCCAGATTCAGGGTAATAGATTTGGGGTTTTGTTTGGCTGTTAACCCTTGATGTGTTGCAGGAAAAAATCTACAAAAAAAAAAGTGAAATTTTCAAATTTTATTCCCATTTTCATTTAATTCTCGTGGGGCACCTAAAGGGTTAACAAAGTTTGTAAAATCAGTTTTGAATAGCTTGAGGGGTGTAGCTACTAAAATAGGGTGATTTATGGGCGGTTTCTATTATGTAAGACCCACAAACTGACGTCAGACCTGAACTGGCCTTAAAAAATTTGGGTTTTGAAAAGTTCTTAAAAATTTTAAGATTTTCTTCTAAACTTCTAAGCCTTGTAACGTCCCCAAAAAAATAAAATGATCCAAACATGAAGTAGACATAACGGGAATGTAAATCAGTAATTAGATTTGGAGGTTTTACTATATATTATAAAAGTAGAGACATAGAAATTTGCTCATTTGCAAATTTTTCCACATTTTTGGTAAATTTGGTATTTTTTTTTATAAATTACAATGACATTTTTTGACTCAATTTTACCAGTGTCATGAAGAACAATATGTGATGAGAAATCAGTCTCAGAACGGCCTGGATAGGCAAAAGCGTTTTAAAGTTATCACCCCATAAAGTGACACTGGTCAGATTTAGGCCCCTTTCACATGGGTGTCACGTTTGACGCCCGGATAATAGGCGGATGTGTTGCGGGAAAATGCGAAACATGTGATTGGAAGCAGGTGATTGGACCATGTGACCCAGTGACATCCCAGAGGGCTCCCCCCCCCTCCCCCATCTGAATACAGAACAGGAGACCGGCAGCTACGCGCTCAAATGGAGGAGGTGAGTTACTTTTTTTTTTTTTAACCCTCTATTGCCCTTTTTACTTTGCATTCTGCATTGAGAATGCTATTATTTTCCTTTATAACCATGTTATAAGGGAAAATAATAACGATCGGGTCCCCATCCCGATCATCTCCTAGCAACCATGGGGTAAAATCACACTGCATCCGGACTTGCTTGCGGATGCTTGCGATTTTCCCGCAGCCCTAGTCACTTCTATGGGGCCTGCGTTGTGTGAAAAACACAGAATATAGAACATGCTGCCTTTTTTAACGCAACGCAGAAGTGATGCGGGAAAATCACCGCTCATCTGCACAGCCCCATAGAAATGAATGGGTCCGGATTCAGTGCGTTCACCTCACGCATTGCACCCGCACGGAAATCACGCCAGTGTGAAAGGGGCCTTAAGGTGAAAAGTGGCTTGGTAGTGAAGGGGTTAAAACAGAAAGTGATACCTCACTAAATATTTATTACTTTACATTGCCCAAATGTCTACTTTATGTTTAATCATTTTGATAATGTTATCTTGTTTTTTAGGACATTAGATGCTTAGAATTTTAGAAGCAATTCTTAAAATTTTTAAGAAAATTTCCAAAGCCATTTTTTTAAGGACCAGTTCAGCTATGAGGTTATTTTGGGGGGCTTACAGAGTGAAAACCCCCCATAAATACCCCAATTTAGAAACTACACCCCTCAAGGTATTCAAAACTGATTTAACAAACTTTATTAACCCTTCCGGTGTTCCACAAGAAGTAAAGGAAAACAGAGATGAAATTTCTAAATTTCACTTTTTTGGCAGATTTTCCATTTTAATTTATTTCGCCTGTCACACAGCAAGGGTTAACAGCCAAACTAAAACTCCATATTTATTACCCTGATTCTGTAATTTACAGAAACACCCCATATGTGGTCGTAAACTGCTGTATGGGCACACGGCAGGGCACAGAAGGGAAGGAGCTTTGTCTTGTGTAAAGGCTTGTTTTTTGCGTGAAGAGTTGACATTTTCATTGGTACCAATTTTGGGTAGATTAGATTTTTTGATCATTCAATATTACACTTTATGGGGCAATGGTTGTTGTTTATGGCATTGGTTGTTTTGGCACAGTTTTATTTTACTTTATTATTTTTATATTCACCTTAGGGGGTCGATCATGTGATATTTTTATAGAGGTGGTCATTACAGATGCAACGATTCCTAATATGTCTAGTCTAGTTTTTTATCTTTAGGTGGGTCCTGCCTTCACCAGTCTGTCCATGACTAGACACTCATCGGTCATTGTCTCTGTGGGTCTAGGAGGGTCCTGCCTTCACTAGTCTGTCCATGACTAGACACTCATCGGTCATTGTCTCTGTGGGTCTAGGAGGGTCCTGCCTTCACTAGTCTGTCCATGACTAGACACTCATCGGTCATTGTCTCTGTGGGTCTAGGAGGGTCCTGCCTTCACCAGTCTGTCCATGACTAGACTCTCATCGGTCATTGTCTCTGTGGGTCTAGGAGGGTCCTGCCTTCACCAGTCTGTCCATGACTAGACTCTCATCGGTCATTGTCTCTGTGGGTCTAGGAGGGGTCCTGCCTTCACCAGTCTGTCCATGACTAGACACTCATCGGTCATTGTCTCTGTGGGTCTAGGAGGGGTCCTGCCTTCACCAGTCTGTCCATGACTAGACACTCATCGGTCATTGTCTCTGTGGGTCTAGGAGGGTCCTGCCTTCACCAGTCTGTCCATGACTAGACACTCATCGGTCATTGTCTCTGTGGGTCTAGGAGGGGTCCTGCCTTCACCAGTCTGTCCATGACTAGACACTCATCGGTCATTGTCTCTGTGGGGGTAACAGGACCCGGCCAGGGGACTTCACCAGTCTGTCCATGACTAGACACTCATCGGTCATTGTCTCTGTGGGTCTAGGAGGGTCCTGCCTTCGCCAGTCTGTCCATGACTAGACACTCATCGGTCATTGTCTCTGTGGGTCTAGGAGGGGTCCTGCATACACCAGTCTGTCCATGACTAGACACTCATCGGTCATTGTCTCTGTGGGGGTAACAGGACCCGGCCTGGGGACTTCACCAGTCTGTCCATGACTAGACACTCATCGGTCATTGTCTCTGTGGGTCTAGGAGGGTCCTGCCTTCACCAGTCTGTCCATGACTAGACACTCATCGGTCATTGTCTCTGTGGGTCTAGGAGGGTCCTGCCTTCACCAGTCTGTCCATGACTAGACACTCATCGGTCATTGTCTCTGTGGGGGTAACAGGACCCGGCCTGGGGACTTCACCAGTCTGTCCATGACTAGACACTCATCGGTCATTGTCTCTGTGGGGGTAACAGGACCCGGCCTGGGGACTTCACCAGTCTGTCCATGACTAGACACTCATCGGTCATTGTCTCTGTAGGTCTAGGAGGGTCCTGCCTTCACCAGTCTGTCCATGACTAGACACTCATCGGTCATTGTCTCTGTGGGTCTAGGAGGGTCCTGCCTTCACCAGTCTGTCCATGACTAGACACTCATCGGTCATTGTCTCTGTGGGTCTAGGAGGGTCCTGCCTTCACCAGTCTGTCCATGACTAGACACTCATCAGTCATTGTCTCTGTGGGGGTAACAGGACCCGGCCTGGGGACTTCACCAGTCGGTTCATGACTAGACACTCATCGGTCATTGTCTCTGTGGGTCTAGGAGGGTTCCCTAGCAGGATCTGGGAGGCACCGGTTATCTCGGACTCCATCTTCACACCGAGCCTGCACGATAGGCTTGGTGGTGGCGAGGCAATACTTTCATTGACTCAGCACTTTAATGGGAATGCAGAAATGGCGCTAGCACCATGTGATAAAACAGGAGGAGCTGAGCAGATTTGTTATCATTCCGGGCTTTAAAGTCCAGGAGGCGGTCCTATCAGTGACTGACAGCTCTCTGTATACACAGTCATAGAGGGAAGGCTGTCAATCACCGATAGGACCGCCTCCTGGACTTTAAAGCAAGAATTGACATGAATTGAATATATCATACGGCATATTTTACATAAAAAGCTATATATCAATGTTCTCAGCTCCCCCTGCCCTATAAAGTGCCCCATGCAGCTCAGACACCGTGTTCAACGTGACAGGTTCCCTTTAAGGGTTAATGTACAATGGAGCTTGTAATGTTCTTGACAGAAAAGCACCCTCAGGCCTGAAGAGTCTAAGGCCAGGCTCACACGACGACATTTGTCGCGCGACAGTAAGTCGTGCGACAAATAGGGCACAGGTTTACTGCAACATTTGTCGCGCGACATGCTGCGACTGTGACGCGACAGTCGCAGAAAAACCTATCTTGAATGGATTTTTTGCGACTGTTGCGTCGCAGTCGCAGCATGTTGCATGTCGCAATGCGACACCATAGACTCCCATTATAAAAATTGTCGCGTGACAAATGTCGTCATGTGAACCTAGCCTTAATCCCACCAAAGTCCTTAATCTAATGATGACCCGAATCCTAATTCTAGGGTTTACTCTAAAAGAAAACTCTTCCTTTATGTCAACCACAGTCCTAACTCTAATACTTACTGTAAAGGCGGGAAGGAAGCGTTCCTCCTGACCATCGGCTGCTCGGCAGTGGAGGAGACACATTTACATGCAGTGATCTCCTCCATAGTATAGGGAGCAGTGATCACTAATGTCATCGCTCGTCCCCATACAGAAGCGTTCCTCCTGACCATCAGCTGCTCGCTCAGTAGAGGGGACACATTTACATGCAGCGATCTCCTCCACAGTATGAGGACGAGGGGGCGATATTGCCGTCGCTCGTCCCCGCACAGAATCATTGTTTCGGGGCAGCAGGACACTGTTCAGACTGCAGGATCTGCTGCCCAGGAATTATAATTGGTGGCCCTCACGAACGACAGCATCGTCTGATGAACGAGCATTGCTCATTGACTGGGTGATTGGCGGCACATTTAGACGAGCAGATTGTCAGGAACAATTCTTCCCACTAATCTACCCGAATATCGGGCAGTGTCAGTCCACCTAATCCTAACTCTAGGACTAAATCCATGACTTGACCTTATTTCATCTGTATGCAATGAGTAGACAGGGATTTCATCGTCACCTTCCTGCTCTTCCAGCGGCTCTCCCGGCCTTCTCCTTGTCTCGGCGGATTGGTCATCCATATCAGAATCGCACGCCTCCAAAGAGGAAGAAACCTCGAACCTCATTCAGTCGCCTCCAGATCTGTGAGCTGGAGAAGAGATTCCACCGACAGAAGTACCTGGCCTCGGCTGAAAGAGCCACGTTGGCGAAATCTCTGCGTATGAGCGACTCTCAAGTCAAGACATGGTTTCAAAACCGCAGGACAAAGTGGAGGTGAGGTGACCTGAGAGGCGTAGGGTGTCGGAGGCTTCTTCTTGTAGGTCCTGGATCCATCATCATCTACTATGGTCAGACACTGCTGTACAGAAATAGAGGCAGGATGTCCCCATAAGAACCTCTATGTGGTTCTAAGGGAGAAGACCACCATAGATCAGAAGTCATGTGTATATGGCGGAGTTACAAGACATTGAAGACATATCAAGGCCCTCCTCCATTCATTTCTAGAGTGCTGTCCCCTAGAAGTAAATGGAGTGGGGGCCACGCTTGCGCAGTGCGTTCTCCAATAAATTCAATGGGAGTTCTGAAACAAGCCGAGCACGCTCCTCAGCCATTTTCAGAACTCCCACAGAAGTGATTGGAAAGAAGGCTGCACATTTTGGGGGCCCGTCCTGGAGATAGGTGTGGGTCTCAGAAGTGGGACCTGCACCTATCTAACTTTGGATACCACCAAAGTGCCAGGCGACACAACCTCTTTAGGCTAGTTGCACAGTAGCAGTGGCGATCCGGATCTCTGCGCACTCCAGCATTGCCAGAGATTTGGGAGGTTCCGTCCGGTCCCATTTACTATAATGGGGGCCGAGCGGAGATCTGGCCACATTCCAGCAAATATGCCAAGGATCAGCTGGAAGAAAACTGCTGCCGGATTCTGCCGGACCGCGGCACAGCCATTGAGAGAAAGCAGCTCACGGCTCCCTGGCTGTGACGTGGTCCGCTGCGATGGGACAGCTCACAGCCAGGGAGAAGGAGACGCCCACTGAGAAAAGCTGTCCTCCTCCCCGTACCGAAGCTATTAGCATACCAGGAGCCAAAACAGAACGGGGGCACAACAACGCAATGGGGGAGCATAGTCAGGGAAAAACATGTAAAAACTGGTGAAAGGCCCTCTCTAACTTAACAGCCATCTTTGGGATCACTGATTAGTGGGGTAAAAAGTAGGAGCTGTCAAAGCCAGAGAATTGGGGCATCCAATAAATCCCCTAAGAAAGAGCAGGACGCCTTCAAAACAGGGGAAGTAAGTGAAGAAAAAACTAACTGTCCTAATGTCTTCCCGTTATATGTTCTTTTGAAGATCTTCTAGCGGCAGTTTACCATGTCTGTCCTGTCTGAATGATCTTATTTTTGCACTTAGGCGTCAGACAGCTGAAGAAAGAGAATCTGAGCGCCAGCAGACGAATCGTATGATGATGCAGCTTCAGCAAGAAGCCTTTCAGAAAAGCCTCCAACCATCTCTCCCCCGGGACCCTCTGTGTACACATAACTCCTCACTCTGTGCATTGCAGAACCTACAGCCCTGGGCGGAGGAGACCACCAGCTGTTGACTTGAGGCACCAAGAACATGAACATATCAGATATAAGACATTCTCAGGTCCTCTAGACACTGTAGTCCATGAGTCCTGCCGCATATGCGGACATGCATGTAACACAACGCGTCCTCTTCTCAACGAACTTGCTGGAATATTTGGACATCACAAATTATTTTGAAACGACGTGAATATAACCATGGTGAATAGCCACAATGTAGGAGATTGTGCGGGAATGGGAGAACTTTGTGCAGTAGAACCTTCCAGTTTGTTTAGTGAACGTTCCACCATCTCATCCAATTTAAGTTAAACTAATGTGAGGGATAAGGTGACATCTCTATCTACTTTCTCTTTCAGCTCTACCATTTACTCCATTCCTACTGTCTACTTCTTTTTAATCTCCACCATATCCTTCATCTATATAATGTACTTCACCTCTACCATCACCACATCATTCATCTCAAATGTCTCCCCACGTCTTCTTTCTCCTCCTTCTCATCTATCTACTTAACCTCCTTCACTTCTACTACCTCCTCCCTCTCCTCCACCTCACCCCTTTCTGTCTCCTCCATCTACTTCCCCTCTTCTCCATCTCCTTCCTCTCCTCCTCCTCCACCTCACCCCTGTCCCCCTCCTGCATCTTCCCCTCTTCTCCATCTACTTCACCTCCTCCATCTCCCCCGTCTCCTCATCTCCAATCTCTCCATATCTCCTATCCCTTCAATTTTCCCTTCATCACATTCACCCTCTCCTTTATCTCCACCATCTTTTTATATCATTTTTCTCCTCCATCTCCTCCTCCGTTCTTCACCTTCCTACTCTCTTCATCTCCTTCTTCTCTTCTGTCTCCTCCCTCACCTCCATCTAGTACAGTTCCCTCTCCTACATGAACTCCTCCACATCTCTCCGACCTCCCCCTCTCTTTTATCATCTCCTTCTTCTCTTCTGTCTCCTCCCTCACCTCCATCTAGTACAGTTCCCTCTCCTACATGAACTCCACCGCCTCCACATCTCTCCGACCTCCCCCTCTCTTTTATCATCTCCTTCTTCTCTTCTGTCTCCTCCCTCACCTCCATCTAGTACAGTTCCCTCTCCTACATGAACTCCTCCACCTCCACATCTCTCCGACCTCCCCTCTCTTTTATCATCTTCTTCTTCTCTTCTGTCTCCTCCTCACCTCCATCTAGTACAGTTCCCTCTCCTACATGAACTCCTCCGCCTCCACATCTCTCCGACCTCCGCCTCTCTTTTATCATCTCCTTCTTCTCTTCTGTCTCTTCCTCACCTCCATCTAGTACAGTTCCCTCTCCTACATGAACTCCTCCGCCTCCACATCTCTCCGACCTCCCCCTCTCTTTTATCATCTTCTTTTCTGTTTCCTGCGTCTTTTCCATGTCCTCTGCCTCCTCAATCTTCCTTGTGTCTTCCCTCTCCACCTCCTTAATCCTTCCTTGTGTATATATGAATTATCTTCTCTGTGATCGGATTTTAAACCTCTAAGCTGTGTAATCTAGAACCTTACCAGCCTGATGGACACTGTACTCTGGATTATCCAGAACCTCCACATCATTTATTACACTTCGTGTGCTCCTTGATGACGTGGAGTGGACTGCCATCTGATACTTGCAGGCCGACAGAGGCTGCAGCATTACTGCTGTGCACTTAGCTGCATGGTCCCTACTGTGTCTGGGCTCCGACCTTCTCTCACCTTTATTGGATCAACAAAGCCAGTATTTTTATGTCATTGGTTGTTTATCAAGGAATCCTCCTGGCAAGAAGTAATTTTCTGCACACGGTGATCTATCAGGAAAGTAATCTAGTTACATAGCATGGTTAGAAAGACACAGGTCCATCAAGCTCAACCAAGAGATGGGTGGGGATGGGAAGGGGGACTGAGACCCTGACATCTAGACATTTACATAAGGATGAATGGCATTTAATTATAAGAATCCACCTCGGCCTGTTTAACAAGAGCTACAGACCAATGGTGTCTCAATGGGGGCAACATTTTCTCCATCCATTGCGAACCTTGTCCAGACCTTATACTCATTCTGTAGAGTCAATCAACTGGTTCGGCAGATACATCGATGACCTCCTGTTTATATGGGAGGGAGTTCTTGTTCATTACATTACTTGTCACCCATTACTTACTTTTCTAATCCTTCTTCAGTGTGTTTTCCGGATTTGAGGTCAAAAGGTGCACCAGGTCTCATACACCACCATTTATCAAAAAGAAACAGCGGGTAAGACGATCTTCTGGGCCATCATCTCCCGACACGACTAAAGCTAATCCAGTGTGGAGATGATTCCAGTCCATATCAAGTCTTCCTTCTGGAATCTGGTATTATATGGTCTCATCTTATCAAAAGGGGTAATAGCGTCCAACAAAAGCCAAAAACAGCTGCTCGAGGGAGAAGAGTCCCAGCAGGAAACATAATAACACGGATACAGTCAGTGACGCTGAGACTCCCCCCCGGTCCTTACATACACTCCTCAGTTTTCTAATATCAAAAATACAATTCAGAAATATCTACCGGACAAATTAGCGGATATTCTGTTTAACGGATGCAGAGCAGTATCCAGGAGGCCATGTATTTGGCAGGGTCCCTTCTCTATCTTTTTCATTTCCCCCTCCACATGCAAAACTTGGCTCCAACATATTGTTTTTTTTATAGATGCGGGTCACGCCCCTGCAAAACATGTCTATATATTTAACATAACCTCTTCTATTAAAGAATATCTCACTTGTAATTCTGAGGCGTCGAATACGTTATTTTCTACACATGTGATCTACCTCCAGAAAATATAAAAGCAGAATTCTGGAGCGCCTGAACAGTGTGGAGAATCCCAACCAAGTAAATGTCACGCTCTAATGTGGGAGGGAAACCCCCACACCAAACATAAGAGGGAAAGGGAAATAAGGCCTGAAAACTAAGAAAGGAAGATGGACACCGCCTAGTGAAAACCCTAATCAAAGCCCTGACTGACTGCCAGTATGAACAGACCCCAGAGGTAGGGGAGATCATACACTGGAACAAGAATCACAAAAATAAACGTGGCCTAAATGGGTGGGACTGCTCCAGACCCCAAACACTGTGGCGTGTTTCTAACTGGGGGGGCAGTTCCTCCGCATGTGGTTCGCAGCGAACGGCTATCCCCAGCAAAAATTGCATACAATGGAGGATGCCGGCGCGAACCACAAGCACCACACAAACATCCTACACAAAATAAAACATGTGCGGATGAAAATATATAAACACATAACTCACAGAAAAAAGATGCACCACATAGATAAGCACCTGACAACACTGGCTAATCCCTCACTCTGGTGTTAAAAGCTGAGAGATTCGCCAATATTTCCAATCAGGAACATATCGGAGCCCCATACACACCATAGGTAGTCTAGTGGTAGGACCCCATGTCATGCTGAGATACCGTGTAGTGGTGCCTAAAGGGGCTCCGATATGTTCCTGATTGGAAATATTGGCGAATCTCTCAGCTTTTAACACCAGAGTGAGGGATTAGCCAGTGTTGTCAGTTGCTTATCCATGTGGTGCATCTTTTTTCTGTGAGTTATGAGATCATACACTGGAACCTAAAGTCCTATCTAACCCTAAAGGACCCTGGTACTAATGACAGGAATAAGACAACCTGCTCCACCAAAAGATAGGATGAAAGGTAGTCTCCCTATGTCACGCTTCGGTGTGCGAGGGAAACCCACACAGAACGTAGGAGAGAAAGGGGTGAGGGGAAAAGGCCTGGAAACTAAGGAAAGGAGCAGGTCACCTCCTAGAGAGACCCTAATCAACATTCTGACTAACTACCAGTATGAACAGACCCCATAGGTAGGTGAGTTCATACACAGGAATACCTAATGTCCTAACTCACCCTATAGGACCCTGGTACTTATGACAGGAATGAGAGAACTTGTTCCACCAAAAGATAGGATGAAAGGTAGTCTCCCTATGTCACGCTTCGGGGTGCGAGGGAAACCCACACCGAACGTAGGAAGAAAAGGGGTGAGGGGAAAAGGCCTGGAAACTAAGGAAAGAAGCAGGTCTCCTCCTAGAGAGACCCTAATCAACGTCCTAACCAACTACCAGTATGAACAGACCCCAGAGGTAGGTGAGATCATACACAGGAATACCTAATGTCCTAACTCACCCTGTAGGACCCTGGTACTAATGTCAGGAGATCCAAAAACTAGCAATCCACAACAAGACTGAGGCTCTAAACCGCACAACATGGAGGGAGAAGCCACAATAAATAGGGAAGGTTAAATGACCACATAAGAAACACCTGAGGCAAGGGGTGTGGCCATTACCAGAAACAACACAGACATGAATTAATCCACAAGGAACCTGTCAGATCAAACTACGTGTTGCCCGTCTCACTGATCTCCTTGCACTTGTCACCGGAACGTCCGTGACATCACCCCCCCCCCCCTTTTATAGGTGACCTCCGGGCACCAAGAACATGAACATATCAGATATAAGACATTCTCAGGTCCTCCTAGACACTGTAGTCCATGAGTCCCTGCCGCATATGCGGACATGCATGTAACATAGCGCGTCCTCTTCTCAACGAACTTGCTGGAATATTTGGACATCACAAATTATTTTGAAGCAGACGTGAATATAACCATGGTGAATAGCCACAATGTAGGAGATTGTGCGGGAATGGGAGAACTTTGTGCAGTAGAACCTTCCAGTTTGTTTAGTGAACGTTCCACCATCTCATCCAATTTAAGTTAAACTAATGTGAGGATAAGGTGACATCTCTATCTACTTTCTCTTTCAGCTCTACCATTTACTCCATTCCTACTGTCTACTTCTTTTAATCTCCACCATATCCTTCATCTATATAATGTACTTCACCTCTACCATCACCACATCATTCATCTCAAATGTCTCCCACGTCTTCTTTCTCCTCCTTCTCATCTATCTACTTAACCTCCTTCACTTCTACTACCTCCTCCCTCTCCTCCACCTCACCCCTTTCTGTCTCCTCCATCTACTTCCCCTCTTCTCCATCTCCTTCCTCTCCTCCTCCTCCACCTCACCCCCTGTCCCCCTCCTGCATCTTCCCTCTTCTCCATCTACTTCACCTCCTCCATCTCCCCGTCTCCTCATCTCCAATCTCTCCATATCTCCTATCCACTTCAATTTTCCCTTCATCACATTCACCCTCTCCTTTATCTCCACCATCTTTTTATATCATTTTCTCCTCCATCTCCTCCTCCGTTCTTCACCTTCCTACTCTCTTCATCTCCTTCTTCTCTTCTGTCTCCTCCCTCACCTCCATCTAGTACAGTTCCCTCTCCTACATGAACTCCTCCGCCTCCACATCTCTCCGACCTCCCCCTCTCTTTTATCATCTCCTTCTTCTCTTCTGTCTCCTCCCTCACCTCCATCTAGTACAGTTCCCTCTCCTACATGAACTCCACCGCCTCCACATCTCTCCGACCTCCCCTCTCTTTTATCATCTCCTTTCTTCTCTTCTGTCTCCTCCCTCACCTCCATCTAGTACAGTTCCCTCTCCTACATGAACTCCTCCGCCTCCACATCTCTCCGACCTCCCCCTCTCTTTTATCATCTCCTTCTTCTCTTCTGTCTCCTCCCTCACCTCCATCTAGTACAGTTCCCTCTCCTTCATGAACGCCTCCACATCTCTCCGACCTCCCCCTCTCTTTTATCATCTCCTTCTTCTCTTCTGTCTCTTCCTCACCTCCATCTAGTACAGTTCCCTCTCCTACATGAACTCCTCCGCCTCCACATCTCTCCGACCTCCCCCTCTCTTTTATCATCTCCTTCTTCTCTTCTGTCTCCTCCCTCACCTCCATCTAGTACAGTTCCCTCTTCTACATGAACTCCTCCGCCTCCACATCTCTCCGACCTCCCCCTCTCTTTTATCATCTCCTTCTTCTCTTCTGTCTCTTCCCTCACCTCCATCTAGTACAGTTCCCTCTCCTACATGAACTCCTCCACCTCCACATCTCTCCGACCTCCGCCTCTCTTTTATCATCTCCTTCTTCTCTTCTGTCTCTTCCTCACCTCCATCTAGTACAGTTCCCTCTCCTACATGAACTCCACATCTCTTCGACCTCCCCCTCTCTTTTATCATCCCCTTCTTCTCTTCTGTCTCTTCCTCACCTCCATCTAGTACAGTTCCCTCTCCTACATGAACTCCTCCGCCTCCACATCTCTCCGACCTCCCCCTCTCTTTTATCATCTCCTTCTTCTCTTCTGTCTCCTTCCTCACCTCCCCCTCTCTTTTATCATCTTCTTCTTCTCTTCTGTCTCCTCCCTCACCTCCATCTAGTACAGTTCCCTCTCCTACATGAACTCCTCCACCTCCACATCTCTCCGACCTCCCCCTCTCTTTTATCATCTTCTTCTTCTCTTCTGTCTCCTCCCTCACCTCCATCTAGTACAGTTCCCTCTCCTACATGAACTCCTCCGCCACCACATCTCTCCGACCTCCCCCTCTCTTTTATCATCTCCTTCTTCTCTTCTGTCTCTTTCTCACCTCCATCTAGTACAGTTCCCTCTCCTACATGAACTCCACCGCCTCCACATCTCTCCGACCTCCCCCTCTCTTTTATCATCTTCTTTTCTGTTTCCTGCGTCTTTTCCATGTCCTCTGCCTCCTCAATCTTCCTTGTGTCTTCCCTCTCCCCCTCCTTAATCCTTCCTTGTGTATATATGAATTATCTTCTCTGTGATCGGATTTTAAACCTCTAAGCTGTGTAATCTAGAACCTTACCAGCCTGATGGACACTGTACTCTGGATTATCCAGAACCTCCACATCATTTATTACACTTCGTGTGCTCCTTGATGACGTGGAGTGGACTGCCATCTGATACTTGCAGGCCGACAGAGGCTGCAGCATTACTGCTGTGCACTTAGCTGCATGGTCCCTACTGTGTCTGGGCTCCGACCTTCTCTCACCTTTATTGGATCAACGAAGCCAGTATTTTTATGTCATTGGTTGTTTATCAAGGAATCCTCCTGGCAAGAAGTAATTTTCTGCACACGGTGATCTATCAGGAAAGTAATCTAGTTACATAGCATGGTTAGAAAGACACAGGTCCATCAAGCTCAACCAAGAGATGGGTGGGGATGGGAAGGGGGACTGAGACCCTGACATCTAGACATTTACATAAGGATGAATGGCATTTAATTATAAGAATCCACCTCGGCCTGTTTAACAAGAGCTACAGACCAATGGTGTCTCAATGGGGGCAACATTTTCTCCATCCATTGCGAACCTTGTCCAGACCTCATACTCATTCTGTACAGTCAATCAACTGGTTCGGCAGATACATCGATGACCTCCTGTTTATATGGGAGGGAGTTCTTGTTCATTACATTACTTGTCACCCATTACTTACTTTTCTAATCCTTCTTCAGTGTGTTTTCAGATTTGAGGTCAAAAGGTGCACCAGGTCTCATACACCACCATTTATCAAAAAGAAACAGCGGGTAAGACGATCTTCTGGGCCATCATCTCCCGACACGACTAAAGCTAATCCAGTGTGGAGATGATTCCAGTCCATATCAAGTCTTCCTTCTGGAATCTGGTATTATATGGTCTCATCTTATCAAAAGGGGTAATAGCGTCCAACAAAAGCTAAAAACAGCTGCTCGAGTGAGAAGAGTCCCAGCAGGAAACATAATAACACGGATACAGTCAGTGACGCTGAGACTCCCCGGTCCTTACATACACTCCTCAGTTTTCTAATATCAAAAATACAATTCAGAAATATCTACCGGACAAATTAGCGGATATTCTGCTTAACGGACGCAGAGCAGTATCCAGGAGGCCATGTATTTGGGCAGTGTCCCTTCTCCATCTTTTTCTCTTCCCCCTCCACATGCAAAACTTGGCTCCAACATATGTTTTTTTTATAGATGCGGGTCACGCCCCTGCAAAACATGTCTATATATTTAACATAACCTCTTCTATTAAAGAATATCTCACTTGTAATTCTGAGGCGTCGAATACGTTATTTTCTACACATGTGATCTACCTCCAGAAATTGTAAAAGCAGAATTCTGGAGCGCCTGAACAGTGTGGAGAATCCCAACCAAGTAAATGTCACGCTCTAATGTGGGAGGGAAACCCCCACACCGAACATAGGAGGGAAAGGGAAATAAGGCCTGAAAACTAAGAAAGGAAGATGGACATCGCCTAGTGAAAACCCTAATCAAAGCCCTGACTGACTGTCAGTATGAACAGACCCCAGAGGTAGGGGAGATCATACACTGGAACCTAAAGTCCTATCTAACCCTAAAGGACCCTGGTACTAATGACAGGAATAAGACAACCTGCTCCACCAAAAGATAGGATGAAAGGTAGTCTCCCTATGTCATGCTTCGGTGTGCAAGGGAAACCCACACAGAACGTAGGAGGGAAAGGGGTGAGGGGAAAAGGCCTGGAAACTAAGGAAATAAGCAGGTCAGCTCTTAGAGAAACCCTAATCCTGGAAGCTAAGCAGGTCAGCTCTTAGAGAAACCCTAATCAAAGTCCTGACAGACTGCAAATATGAACTGACCCTAGAGGTAGGTGAGTTCATACACAGGCATACCTAATGTCCTAACTCACCCTGTAGGACCCTGGTACTAATTTCAGGAGATCCAAACACTAGCAATCCACAACAAGACTGAGGTTCTAAACAGCACAGCATGGTGGGAGAAGCCACAATAAATAGGGAAGGTTAAATGACCACATAAGCAACACCTGAGGCAAGTGGTGTGGCCATTACCAGAAACAACACAGACACGAATTAATCCACAAGGAACCTGTCAGATCAAACTACGTGTTGCCCGTCTCACTGATCTCCTTGCACTTGTCACCGGAACGTCCGTGACAGTACCCCCCCTTTTATAGGTGACCTCCGGGCACCCAGGACCGACCTTATCTGGGTGAGACTGAACAGATCTACGGAGAACTCGGGAGTCAATAATCTTGGCGATCTGGAATTCAAATTGCCGTCCACCATGACAGGAGCGGGTGGCAAGGAAGACGGCTCCGAAGGTGCAACATATCTCTTCAGCAAAGATTTGTGAAACACATTATGAATTTTCAGGGCCTGAGGAAGTTCAAGACGAAAAGCTACAGGATTAATAATGGCCGTAGCCCCTCCCCTATTCACTTCTTCAGATGTAAAGGGGCGTGGTTTATTACATCATTCAATCATTTAAATAATTGTTTATCAAACATGTTTATCACCCCATGAATAAACTCGCCCTTATTACAATTACTAACTTCAATAGTATATTCTTGCCCCTGTTTTTACCTTAGTAATATAATACCTTAGCATTCTCTGAAACAAACACAAGGGGGGGTCAGTCAGCACTCCCTGTATGCAGGTGCACGTAGCTATGGCAACTATACATACAAACACAGAAATGCACAGCACTCTGCAACCAGAGCTCTGCCCAAGATGGGAGCTGTAAGAGGACATTAGTGATATCGCATGCAAACAGTGGAGACATTGGTTTACATTTTGATCAAAAGGTAGTAAGCCCACTCACCCCGACACGGTTGTCTCCTAGAGTGGGTACTAACGCTAAATTTGACCTACTATGGGCCATGGCAGCCACATAAAATCCTCCTAACGCTAAGTCCTACCTGTTATGGGCCACGACAGCCACACAAAATCCAGGGAGTGTGGGCCCAGCATGCATGCTGGGATAAACCGTACTCATTAACCCCTTCTGGTGCTGTAACAGCCTCCATTAGATCCAGGGATGCAGGTACCAACATGCATGCCGAGCCCAATGTGCACTCCTCCTGGAGCCAGATGGCTACTAGCAGGTACTGTGAGTACACATTCAGCTTTATACTCACTCTGATTAAAAACCAGCATCTAGGGCAGAAACACTAGTCAGGTGTGCACGACTGAAGTGGAGGTCGCCACACCTCCAACACATACTAAACAGAAACAAACACAAGGGGGGGTGTTCAGTCAGCACTCCCTGTATGCAGGTGCACGTAGCTATGGCAACTATACATACAAACACAGAAATGCACAGCACTCTGCAACAAGAGCTCTGCCC
>CM065589.1:623383423-623405923 GCA_033119425.1 Bufotes viridis | reverse complement strand
AGAGAGAGAGAGAGAGACAGAGAGAGAAAGAGAGAGAGAGAGAGAGAGAGAGAGAGAGAGAGAGAGAGAAAGGGACAGAGAGAGAGAGAGAGAGAAAAGAGAGAGAGAGAGGGACAGAGAAAGAGAGAGACGAGAAAGAGAGAGAGGACAGAGAGAGAGAGAGAGAGGAGAGAGAGAGAGAGAGAGGGACAGAGAAAGAGAGAGGGACAGAGAGAGAGAGAGGGAGAGGGACAGAGAAAGAGAGAGAGAGGGGGGGAGAGAGAGGGACAGAGAAAGAGAGAGAGAGGGGGAGAGAGAGAGAGAGGGACAGAGAAAGAGAGAGGGACAGAGAAAGAGAGAGGGACAGAGAGAGAGAGAGAGACAGAGAGAGAGAGAGAGAGAGAGACAGAGAAAGAGAGAGAGAGAGAGAGAGACAGAGAAAGAGAGAGAAAGGGACAGAGAAAGAGAGAGAGGGGCAGAGAAAGAGAGAGGGACAGAGAGAGAGAGAGGGACAGAGAGAGAGAGAGAGACAGAGAGAGAGAGAGGGACAGAGAGAGAGAGGGACAGAGAGAGGGAGAGGGACAGAGAGAGGGAGAGGGACAGAGAGAGGGACAGAGAGAGGGAGAGGGACAGAGAAAGAGAGAGAGGGAGAGGGACAGAGAAAGAGAGAGAGGGACAGAGCAAGAGAGAGAGGGAGAGGGACAGAGAAAGAGAGAGAGGGACAGAGAAAGAGAGAGAGAGAGAGAGAGAGAGAGGGACAGAGAGAGAGGGACAGAGAAAGAGAGAGAGATAGAGGGACAGAGAAAGAGAGAGAGAGAGAGAGAGAGAGAGAGAGAGAGAGAGACAGAGAGAGAGAGGAGGGACAGAGAAAGAGAGAGAGAGGGACAGAGAAAGAGAGAGGGACAGAGAAAGAGAGAGGGACAGAGAAAGAGAGAGGGACAGAGAAAGAGAGGGAAAGGGACAGAGAAAGAGAGGGAAAGGGACAGAGAAAGAGAGAGGGACAGAGAAAGAGAGAGAAAGAGAGAGAGAGAGAGAGAGAGAGAGGGACAGAGAAAGAGAGAGTGAGTGAGAGAGAGACAGAGAAAGTGTGAGAGAGAGTGAGTTAGAGAGAGAGAGGGACAGAGAAAGAGAGAGGAAAAGTAAGAGAGAGTGAGTGAGAGAGAGACAGAGAAAGAGAGAGGGACAGAGAAAGAGAGAGAGGGACAGAGAAAGAGAGAGAGGGACAGAGAAAGAGAGAGAGGGACAGAGAAAGAGAGAGGGACAGAGAAAGAGAGGGAGGGACAGAGAAAGAGAGGGAGAGGGACAGAGAAAGAGAGGGACAGAGAAAGAGAGGGAGAGGGACAGAAAAAGAGAGGGAGAGGGACAGAGAAAGAGAGAGAGAGAGAGGGACAGAGGAAGAGAGAGGGACAGAGAGAGAGGGGGGGCAGAGAGAGAGAGAAAGGGAGCGAGAGAGAGAGAGAGAGGGACAGAGAAAAAGAGAGGGACAGAGAAAGAGAGAGAGGGACAGAGAAAGAGCGAAGAAAAGTAAGAGAGAGTAAGTGAGAGAGAGACAAAGATAGTGAGAGAGAGAGTGAGTTAGAGAGAGAGGGACAGAGAAAGAGAGAGGAAAAGTAAGAGAGAGTGAGTGAGACAGAGAAAGAGAGAGAGAGAGAGGGACAGAGAAAGAGAGAGAGAGGAAGAGAGACAGAGAAAGAGAGAGAGAGAGGGACAGAAAGAGAGAGAGAGAGGGAGAGGGGCAGAGAAAGAGAGGGAGGTAGAGGGACAGAGAAAGAGAGAGGGAGAGGGACAGAGAAAGAGAGAGGAAAAGTAAGAGAGAGTGAGTGAGAGAGAGACAGAGAAAGAGAGAGGGACAGAGAAAGAGAGAGGGACAGAGAAAGAGAGAGGAAAAGTAAGAGAGAGGAACAGAAAGAGAGAGTGAGTGAGAAAGAGACAGAGAAAGTGAGAGGGACAGAAAGAGAGAGAGTGAGAGAGAGAGAAAGAAAGAGAGAGGGACAGAAAGAGAGAGAGAGTGAGTGAGAGAGAGACAGAAAGAGAGAGAAAGTGAGAGGGACAGAAAGAGATAGTGAGTAAGAGAGAGAAAGAGAGGGGGGCAGAAAAAGAGAGAGGGACAGAGAAAGAGAGAGGAAACGTAAGAGAGAGGGACAGAGAAAGAGAGAGTGAGTGAGAAAGAGACAGAGAAAGTGAGAGAGTGAGAGGGACAGAAAGAGAGAGAGTGAGAGAGAGAGAAAGAAAGAGTGAGAGGGACAGAAAGAGAGAGAGAGTGGGAGGGACAGAAAGAGAGAGTGTGTGAGAGAGAAAGAAAGAGAGAGGGACAGAAAGAGAGAGAGTGAGAGAGAAAGAAAGAAAAAGAGAGAGGGACAGAAAGAAAGAGAGAGAGTGAGAGGGACAGAAATAGAAAAAGAGAAAGAAAGAAAGAAAGAGAGGGACAGAAATAGAGAGAGTGAGAGAGAGAGAGAGAGAGACAGAGAAAGAGAGAGGGCAGAGAAAGAGAGAGGAAAAGTAAGAGAGAGTGAGTGAGAGAGAGAGAGACATAGAAAGTGAGAGAGAGTGAGAGGGACAGAAAAGAGAGAGACAAACAGAAAGAGAGAGAGAGAGTGAGGGACAGAGAGAGACAGTGAGAGAGAGAGAGAGGGTGAGATAGAGTGAGAGAGACAGACAGAGAGACAGATTGAGAGAAAAGAGAGAGAGACAGATTGAAAGAAAGAAGGAGACAGAGTGATAGAGAGAGACAGAGAGAGAGAGAGAGAGAGAGAAAGAGAGAGGGACAGAGAGAGAAAGAGAGGGACAGAGAGAAAGAGAGGGACAGAGAGAAAGAGAGGGACAGAGAGAAAGAGAGGGACAGAGAGTACTAGAGGGACAGAGAGAGACAGAGAAAAAGAGAGGGACAGAGAGTAAGAGAGGGACAGGGAGAAAGAGAAGGACAGAGAGAGAGAGAAGGACAGAGAGAGAGAGAGCAAGACAAAAGAGAGGGACAGAGAGAGAGAGATGAAGACAGAGGGACAGAGAGACAGAGAGAGAGAGAGTGAGAGACAGAGCTAGAGAAAAAAAGAGGGACAGAGAGAGAGAGAAACAGAGAGAGACAGAAAAAGAGAGGGACAGAGAGAGAGAGAGACAGAAATAGAGAGAGACAGAGATAGGGAGACACAGACAGAGAGAGAAAGAGAGGGACACAGAGAGAGACAGTGTGAGAGAGAGAAATAGAGCCAGACAAAGAAATAGAGAGAGAGAGACCGAGACAGAGAGAGAGACAGACAGACAGAGAGACACACACAGAGAGGTCCAAGTCAAGTCGAAGTCAAATTCAAATAACAACAGCAGGAGTCCAGCAAGGAGAACCTAGAACTGTCCGAGGAGCCGGCCCGCAGGTGCTTTATATACAGAACCTGATGGGTCCAGGGACCCAGCACCCACTGGTCCAGAAGACAAGCAGTCCTGAGACACAGACACACCCGGGTGAGACAGTAACTGCTAATCTCCCCTGGCCATGTGCGCTCGCCTCACCAGGGGCGTGGCTTATCTGATGCATCACCAGGGACATGGCCTAAGCAGGACATTGAGGGGCATGGCCTAAGTGACGCCTCACTAAGGGGTGTGGTCTAGACGGCACATCACCGGGGGGCATGTCCTGGCAGTGCATCTGACACAGCATCATAGTGCCTGAGCCCCGGACTGCGGTGCTGGAGCTTACAGGTAAGTTGGTGACACCAGATCTGAAGCCGGTTATAGCAGTACACACGGTCCTTATACCGGTGTTAGTCCTTACGCATCAGAGCCCTAGACACACCATGCTCAGTATACTAGTGCGGTCTGGTGCAGCGCTTACCGGATCGGGTAACGGTATCTGTGAAGGTGATTGGGGAATACATAGCCGGGAAGACAGACCGCAGACCAGTCATACATAACTATGACTCTCCTCACAGTGCCGACCCGCATTACACCGTCAGGATGATACAGGGAAGCATGGCGGCCCAGACAGGAGGACCACAGTAGGGGAACGGTGAGTAAAAGCCAGCGCCTGCGCCGATTTGCTCACCGCTCACTGGGCCTCCTTTAGTAACGAGCGCTTCCACAAAAGAAACCCTCAATAGTTTACAATTTGAACATTTTTTTTTTACAACAATAAAATTGCTCTCCTCAGATGGATGGCAAGGCGGCACCCTAGGCAGACACCTACCTTCACCTACCCATCGCCCAGGCCCTGCCTAACACTGACCGTAACCAGTCATCACCTCTGACCACAGCTGACGGCTTGGAATAGGGACTAGACAGCAGCCACATCTCAGGTCGATTCATTACTGTAGGATCAGACATGTCCAAGTTCAACAAGCCAATCCTGAAAAACACAATACAAACAGCCCCATGGGTCACAAAAAGGCGAACAAAATCATGTTATGTCATAAAACAAAGGAGTGAAAAAGTTACCTACGATGAACCCGATCCTTAACCAGAACCCCAAACCTCAACCTGCTCACTAACCCCAGTCCTAACCCTTACCACCTACCTACTACTAACCTCGACCTGCTAACTAACCTCAACCTGCTCACTAACCCCAGTCCTAACCCTTACCACCTACCTACAACTAACCTCGACCTTTCTCACTAACCTCAACCTGCTCACTAACCTCAACCTGCTCACTAACCTCAACCTGCTCACTAACCTCAACCTGCTCACTAACCCCAGTCCTAACCCTTACCACCCACCTACTACTAACCTCGACCTGCTCACTAACCTCAACCTGCTCACTAACCCCAGTCCTAACCCTTACCACCTACCTACTACTAACCTCGACCTGCTCACTAACCTCAACCTGCTCACTAACCCCAGTCCTAACCCTTACCACCTACCTACTACTAACCTCAACCTGCTCACTAACCCCAGTCCTAACCCTTACCACCTACCTACTACTAACCTCGACCTGCTCACTAACCTCAACCTGCTCACTAACCCCAGTCCTAACCCTTACCACCTACCTACTACTAACCTCAACCTGCTCACTAACCTCAACCTGCTCACTAACCCCAGTCCTAACCCTTACCACCTACCTACTACTAACCTCAACCCGCTCACTAACCTCAACCTGCTCACTAACCCCAGTCCTAACCCTTACCATCTACCTACTACTAACCTCAACCTGCTCACTAACCCCAGTCCTAACCCTTACCACCTGCCTACTAACTTCAACCTGCTTACTAACATCAACCTGCTCACTAACCCCAGTCCTAAACCTTACCACCTACCTACTACTAACCTCAACCTGCTCACTAACCCCAGTCCTAACCCTTACCACCTACCTACTACTAACCTCAACCTGCTCACTAACCCCAGTCCTAATCCTTACCACATACTACTAACCTCAACCTGCTCACTAACCCCAGTCCTAACCCTCCTCACCTACCTACTACTAACCTCAACCTGCTCACTAACCCCAGTCCTAACCCTTACCACCTACCTACTACTAACCTCAACCTGCTCACTAACCCCAGTCCTAACCCTCACCCACCTACCTACTACTAACCTCAACCTGCTCACTAACCCCAGTCCTCACCCTTACCACCTACCTACTACTAACCTCAATCTGCTCACTAACCCCAGTCCTAACCCTCCTCACCTACCTTCTACTAACCTCAACCTGCTCACTAACCCCAGTCTTAATCCTTACCACATACTACTAACCTCAACCTGCTCACTAACCCCAGTCCTAACCCTTATCACCTACCTACTACTAACCTCAACCTGCTCACTAAACCCAGTCCTAACCCTCCTCACCTACCTACTACTAACCTCAACCTGCTCACTAACCCCAGTCCTAATCCTTACCACATACTACTAACCTCAACCTGCTTACTAACCCCAGTCCTAACCCTCCTCACCTACCTACTACTAACCTCAACCTGCTCACTAACCCCTAGTCCTAATCCTTACCACCTACCCAGAGCCAGTTTTAGACAAAATGTGGCCCTGGGCAAAATCAAAAGGGGGGCCCACATCTTGCAATAATGTGTTAAAAACCCAGTCTGACGTCCGACAGTCCCCCCTCCCCGATCAGCTGTCTGAGGAGACGGTCGTGCTGATACTGTCCCATAGACATACAGCAGCAGAGCAGGACAGGAGAGTGACGGCATGTGCGCACAGCGCTCGCCATCTCCATAAACAGCTGATCGTCGGGAGTGCCAGGTGTCAGACCCCGCCGATCTGATATTGATGACCTATCCCAAGGATAGTAGAAACAGAAGAGTCGCAGCCGCATCTCCGGTTTTTCTCTTTATTGTGAAAACCTCACAGCAGGTATACAAATAAAGTGCCACGTTTCGGCTGTTGCCAGCCTTTGTCAAGCATAATCAAAAGTGACACATACAAGACCTTATCACCTGTGTGAAGTTCGTCATGTTGTTCCATGCGGCGCGAGTTTGCGCAGTGGTGATGCAGAGACGTGAACGCCGGGCGGGAACATGGAACAACATGACGAACTCCACACTGGTGATAAGGTTAATGTATGCAACGGTCAGGATTGGATAGTTAGTGCAGGTGGGCCAATGTGATTGGAGGAGCGTTATGAGGAGGGTGGTGGCTGTACTATTAAATGGAGTCTTTCACCCCCAAACCCCATTTTTCTTCCTGTGCTAAATTGCCCCCCCCCCATTAAAAAGCCTCTTACCCCATTGCTGTACCGCTTACCTATCTTCATAAAATCACTTTTATTGCAGCTGTCAATCACAGCTGAAGGTGCCCAGGGGCGGCGTCATAACGGCCGGTGCCCAGGCCGCACGCTCATCTTCCTAACTGTCCACCCCTCTTTCACCCAGACGGCCCGCCCAGTGTCTTCTGCTTGTCCTCGTCCTCAAGTGGCCAAATCCCGCGCCTGGCACGAGCATCGGGGTATCCTGTGCACAGGCGCGGTCCCGTACAGCGATACTCCTGCAAGCGCTGCATCGGAGGGCTGTTCAGAGCGGACTGCCAGATCCTCGGCGCAGGCGCGGGATTTGGCGCTTGAGGAGGAGGACAAGCAGAAGACACTGGGCGGGCCGTCTGGGTGAAATGGGGCGTGGACAGTTAGGAAGATGAGTGCGCGCCTGAGCACCGGCCGTTATGACGCCGCCCCTGGGCACCTTCAGCTGTGATTGACAGCTGCAATAAAAGTTATTTTATGAAGATAGGTAAGCGGTACAGAAATGGGGTAAGAGGCTTTTTAATGGGGGGGGGGCAATTTAGCACAGAAAGAAAAATGGGGTTTGGGGGTGAAAGACTCCCTTTAATAGTACAGTCACCACCCTCCTCATAACGATCCTCCAATCATATTGGCCCACCTGCACTAACTATCCAATCCTCACCATTGCATACATTAACCTTATCACCTGTGTGGAGTTCCTCATGTTGTTCCATGTTCCCACCCGGCGTTCCCGTCTCTGCATCACCACTGCGCAAACTCGCGCCGCATGGAACAACATGACGAACTCCACACAGGTGATAAGGTTAATGTATGTAAAAGAGGGATTGAAAGCTGCAATGGTCGGGATTGGATAGTTAGTGCCGGTGGGCCAATGTGATTAGAGGAGCGCTACGAGGAGGGTGGTGGCTGTACTATTTAAGCGCTGTATGTGTCACTTTTGATTATGCTTGACAAGAGCTGCGCTGCGTACCGAATCTGAAGAGGATGAAGATCGCTGCGCACCCCGACGACTCCGGCCACTGACTCTGCTATTCCCACGCACCAACCGGCGGCCGTCAATAGGAATAGCTGACAACCTATCTTGCGGGGTGCCAGGGACAGCTTCAAACTCAAAAAATACATCACTGCTGGCAGGACAGGATTGGAGCTCCCTCTGGTGGCCAACAGAAGAAATTGCAGCTCCAGACTGAGCAGGAGCCGTGGCTGGAGCCGGTAAGGCACACTGCGGGGCCATAGCGGGGGTGGGGTGGGGGAGGGGGGACAGAGGGGGGCTGGCGGCACTAGAAGCTGGAGGGCGGGCTGACCGGCAGCCAAACCATCTGGCCAGCCTGCCTGTGGGTGCTTTAGGAGGTTGCTCAGCCACAGGAGGAACTTCTGGCTGCACAACCTCCGATGTGGCTGAGGCTGTAACAGCCATGCTGATAGCAGGGGGATCTGACACAGGGCAGTAACGGGAGTCAGGCGCACTGCACACAGGTGCCCTGGACGGGGCACGCCCGAACCGGGGAAGGGGACAGGCGGGCAGGGGGACGAGAGGACCGCTCAGGCCGCACGGCAGGAGGGGCAGCAGCCGCCTGAGGGGACAATGCACTCCCCGGCGCGCTTGCTGTGAACAGGGGGGCTAAACAAGCTCCCTGTAAGAGAGCCAGGAGGTCAGCGTTGTTCATATTAGACATTTTTCTGTTCACCTGGTGCAGAGAAACTCTTCAGTGGCCGAGCGCACCAAGAGGAGTTCAACCTATAGCGAGAGCCCCCCACCCCAGCTTAACCCCTTCCTAACCCCTGAGCACTTCAGTCAATGGCCCGCACGCTTATACAGCATGGAGGCCACACATATAATGTACCCCGTAGTTCCAGTATATATATATTTGTGGTCGGGGCTACATGACACGTACCCGTCTACCTGCCTAACTAACTAAACCAAGCGGCTTGAGTTGTGCCGTAACCAGTGTGTAGGAGAAATGCCTGAAGGGGGGCATGCCCTGCAAGGTGTTTATGAAAAAGAAGGGCGGGTTGGGAAGGTACGCAGCACCGTCGACACACCCAGGGGAGGAGCCTGCCTGGTATAAATGTGCTACTTACGCCCCTCCCACAAATACAGGCCAATAAATCGGCCTTCACACTTGTGGTCGGGGCTACATGACACGTAACCGTCTACCTGCCTACCTAACTAGGCTAAGCGGCTTGAGTTGTGCCATAACCGCTGCGTAGGAGGAATGCCTGAAGGGGGCCAAAAAGCCAACAACTAAATGATACACAATAGTTTATACCGACACTAACACGACCGACCTCTGGGATACGAGAACGTCTCCCGACCAGGTTGAGGTATGAACCTACTGAACATGCAGAGCGCCACTGACCTAGCTTCCGGATAATATGGGCCGGAACCGTCATACCTAGAGGCAGCACATGCCGCACCTCACCTGAAGGAAAGGGCCGATAACTGTCAGTTTCAACCCTAAATTGGACACCGGCATACGGATATGCCGCACGACTGAGAGGCGGTGAGTAGTGATGAGCGCAAAGACCCACATTCGACAAGCAACCCGCATCACATTCGTCACACATTCACGATTTTGCAAAATTCGTTATTTCGCATTTAATATCATGACTTACAATTAATTTTTTTTAAGTTATATTCGTGTGCGCATGGAACCTGTACGTTATTAATAACGTCTAAACAGCTTTACACGTATAGAAAGCTTTTAAAGGCGGGAGTGATTGTGCGAATGGAAGGGCGCGAAAAGACATACGAATTATCGCAATACATGCAGCGTACTGGAGTCCGACACAACCTGTTAACGCTAGGTAGGTAAGGGAATACCAACCGCGAATAGAATAATGCGAATATTCAAGTGACGAACATTCGCAGGACAGTTAACCTATTAAATCTTTACTCTGACAGGAACAGTGGGAACTGTGAAGGAAGCGACTAAGGTCGGGGAAATTATGTCTGAGATTATTATTCATTTATTTATTTTTTAATTATTTATTTATTTTCTCCTTTAAGATACAGTTTCTATCACTCATTATCCACCTTAAGAGTGAATATACGTAATTGAGAATATAGGGTCATCTATTCGACATATTCGCAAAATTTCAAGATCACGACCTTCAAGACTAAAACTCGCCCTGCGAATACTCGCGCCCAACACCAGTGGTGAGTGGTGTCGTGGGAACCGCAACAGAGTACTCTTAGGTCTTGGTCTGTTACTGTTGCCAGTAATTGCTGAAAGACACGAACCGGGCCCCCTGAATGGAAAGTCGGAAAGAGAATGATTATATTGGGGGCCAAGAAATGGTAACAAAACCAGTGCCGGCGGAAGCATCAGAAAACTAAATAGTGAAACCGCCGTGACCTGAGCGACGTGTTCGGTTTGACGTTGTAATACCGCGACTTACCCAGGACTCTGAACCTATAGCAACGTATGAAGAAACGTCAAGTAGCGAGTTTGTAAGCTGATAACGTTTTATATATATTTATATTTTCCTCTTTTCCTCCTACATGAGCAAAAGAGGTAAGAGCGCACCAACGGAGAATGGCGAGCTGTGACAGGGCCTGAACAGCAAAGATTACATGCAATGAGCAAAAGACGTAAGAGCGCACCAACGGAGAATGGCGAGCTGTGACAGGGCCTGAACAGCAAAGATTACATGCAATGAGCAAAAGACGTAAGAGCACACCAACGGAGAATGGCGAGCTGTGACAGGACCTGAACAGCAAAGATTACATGCAATGAGCAAAAGACGTAAGAGCACACCAACGGAGAATGGAGAGCTGTGACAGGACCTGAACAGCAAAGATTACATGCAATGAGCAAAAGACGTAAGAGCACACCAACGGAGAATGGAGAGCTGTGACAGGACCTGAACAGCAAAGATTACATGCAATGAGCAAAAGACGTAAGAGCGCACCAACGGAGAATGGCGAGCTGTGACTGGACCTGAACAGCAAAGATTACATGCAGTGAGCAAAAGAGGTAAGAGCGCACCAACGGAGAATGGCGAGCTGTGACAGGACCTGAACAGCAAAGATTACATGCAATGAGCAAAAGACGTAAGAGCGCACCAACTGAGAATGGCGAGCTGTGACAGGACCTGAACAGCAAAGATTACATGCAATGAGCAAAAGACATAAGAGCCCACCAACGAAGAATGGCGATCTGTTACAGGACCTGAACAGCAAAGATTACATGCAATGAGCAAAAGACGTAAGAGCACACCAACAGAGAATGGCGAGCTGTGACAGGACCTGAACAGCAAAGAGTACATGCAATGAGCAAAAGACGTAAGAGCGCACCAACGGAGAATGGCGAGCTGTGACAGGACCTGAACAGCAAAGATTACATGCAATGAGCAAAAGACGTAAGAGTACACCAACGGAGAATGGCGAGCTGTGACAGGACCTGAACAGCAAAGAGTACATGCAATGAGCAAAAGACATAAGAGCAGACCAACGGAGAATGGCGAGCTGTGACAGGACCTGAACAGCAAAGATTACATGCAATGAGCAAAAGACGTAAGAGCCCACCAACTGAGAATGGAGAGCTGTGACAGGACCTGAACAGCAAAGATTACATGCAATGAGCAAAAGACGTAAGAGCACACCAACGGAGAATGGAGAGCTGTGACAGGACCTGAACAGCAAAGATTACATGCAATGAGCAAAAGACGTAAGAGAACACCAACGGAGAATGGAGAGCTGTGACAGGACCTGAACAGCAAAGATTACATGCAATGAGCAAAAGACGTAAGAGCGCACACCAACGGAGAATGGAGAGCTGTGACAGGACCTGAACAGCAAAGATTACATGCAATGAGCAAAAGACGTAAGAGCGCACCAACAGAGAATGGAGAGCTGTGACAGGACCTGAACAGCAAAGATTACATGCAATGAGCAAAAGACGTAAGAGCGCACCAACTGAGGATGGAGAGCTGTGACAGGACCTGAACCGCAAAGATTACATGCAATGAGCAAAAGACGTAAGAGCACACCAACGGAGAATGGCGAGCTGTGACAGGACCTGAACAGCAAAGATTACATGCAATGAGCAAAAGACATAAGAGCGCACCAACTGAGAATGGCGAGCTGTGACAGGACCTGAACAGCAAAGAGTACATGCAATGAGCAAAAGACGTAAGAGCACACCAACGGAGAATGGCGAGCTGTGACAGGACCTGAACAGCAAAGATTACATGCAATGAGCAAAAGACATAAGAGCGCACCAACTGAGAATGACGAGCTGTGACAGGACCTGAACAGCAAAGAGTACATGCAATGAGCAAAAGACGTAAGAGTACACCAACGGAGAATGGAGAGCTGTGACAGGACCTGAACAGCAAAGATTACATGCAATGAGCAAAAGACGTAAGAGCCCACCAACGAAGAATGGCGAGCTGTGACAGGACCTGAACAGCAAAGATTACATGCAATGAGCAAAAGACGTAATAGAGCACACCAACGGAGAATGGCGAGCTGTGACAGGACCTGAACAGCAAAGATTACATGCAATGAGCAAAAGACGTAAGAGCGCACCAACGGAGAATGGCGAGCTGTGACAGGACCTGAACAGCAAAGATTACATGCAATGAGCAAAAGACGTAAAAGCACACCAACGGAGAATGGGGAGCTGTGACAGGACCTGAACAGCAAAGATTACATGCAATGAGCAAAAGACGTAAGAGTGCACCAACGGAGTGGCGAGCTGTGACAGGACCTGAACAGCAAAGATTACATGCAATGAGCAAAAGACGTAAGAGCACACCAACGGAGAATGGCGAGCTGTGACAGGACCTGAACCGCAAAGATTACATGCAATGAGCAAAAGACGTAAGAGCGCACCAACGGAGAATGGCGAGCTGTGACAGGACCTGAACAGCAAAGATTACATGCAATGAGCAAAAGACGTAAAAGCACACCAACGGAGAATGGAGAGCTGTGACAGGACCTGAACAGCAAAGATTACATGCAATGAGCAAAAGACGTAAGAGCACACCAACGGAGAATGGAGAGCTGTGACAGGACCTGAACAGCAAAGATTACATGCAATGAGCAAAAGACGTAAGAGCGCACCAACGGAGAATGGCGAGCTGTGACAGGACCTGAACAGCAAAGATTACATGCAATGAGCAAAAGACGTAAGAGCCCACCAACGGAGAATGGCGAGCTGTGACAGGACCTGAACAGCAAAGATTACATGCAATGAGCAAAAGACGTAAGAGCACACCAACGGAGAATGGCGAGCTGTGACAGGACCTGAACAGCAAAGATTACATGCAATGAGGACCCTGGCTGTGGTGGTGCTGACACGAGGCATGCAGGCATCAGAAACCCACAAAATAGTCTAAATCCACCCATAATGTGATTTTTATTTTTTTTTTCCTCTTTTCTACTACCTTAGCAAAAGATGTGATTGACCAGATCAGCTGAGAGTGACGAGCTGTGACGGGACCTGGAAAGCAAAAAATGACATGTAAAGACAAACCTGAGTGTGGAAGTATGCCGACACTAGCACGAGGCATGCAGTAATATAAACCACCTGCACCACACCACGCCGCTATAGGTGAGTGAATACAAACGATGCCACCATCAGCAGGTACACCCTGTGAGATGTGGGTGTATACGCCGTAAAACAAACTAAACTCAGTTTTTAGCGAACGCCAAGCTCACATCTATTATAGCACAAATAAAGCAACAAAACGAGGCAAAATAACAAAATAAAAGGTCCTTCTTGGGTCTCTGCAGTTACCTTTGTAGCCAGCAGCTCCCCCAGTGTCCAGCTAACACTCTGAACTGAAGATGGAAGTGAAGTGAAAGCAGACAAGAAAGACATACAGATATACACAGACAAACTAAGCAAGGTGGGTTGTGCAAGACATGGGAAACGTACGAGAAAACGAGACAGAGTCACACTGACCCCTGCTACCTAACCGTGCTGCCGCGTGGGCGCTAAGCGTGGGCTGCCAGGCAGAATAGCTTTGGTGCAATGCTGCTCCTCCTCACCAAAGGAACCGACACACCGCCGGCCGGACTAACCATGCTGCCGTGTGGGTGCCAAACGTGGGCTGCCAGGCAGAATCGCTACGGTGCAATGCTGCTCCTCCTCACCAAAGGATCCGACACACCGCCGGCCGGACTGTAACGGGACGATGCTGCACGAGCTAGCAGCAAACCCTCACCCGACCGGAACGACCTCAACTGGGATCCTGAACGCCGACTGGGTACAGAAGCTGCAGATTCAGCCCATGTGCGCAACAGGTGGCTAAGACTGCACACAACTATGCAGCACCGTCGACACACCCAAGGGAGGCGCCTGCCTGGTATAAATGTGCTACTTACGCCCCTCCCACAAATAAAGGCCAATAAATCGGCCTTCACACTTATAATATAACCCGTAGTGCCAGTATATATATAATGTACCCCATAGTGCCAGTATATATATATGATGTGCCCTGTAGTTCCAGTATATATATAATGTACCCCATAGTGCCAGTATATATATATATAATGTACCCCATAGTGCCAGTATATATATAATGTACCCCATAGTGCCAGTATATATATATATAATGTACCCCGTAGTGCCAGTATATATATATAATGTACCCCATAGTGCCAGTATATATATATAATGTACCCTGTAGTGCCAGAATATATATAATGTACCCCATAGTGCCAGTATATATATTTAATGTACCCCGTAGTGCCAGTATATATATATAATGTACCCCGTAGTGCCAGTATATATATAATGTACCCCGTAGTGCCAGTATATATATAATGTACCCCGTAGTGCCAGTATATATATAATGTACCCCGTAGTGCCAGTATATATATATAATGTACCCCGTAGTGCCAGTATATATTGTAAGAGGGTGCAAGGTATCATATGCGATGGCAGGTACGTGTCACCGAGGTTGCTGGCCTCGGTGAGGTGAGAGCCGGGGTTTTTGTCTGCAGCAGCTTATGCTGCTAGACTTTGTTACTTAGTTTGGCTGCAAAGCTAATCCGGGCCGGCTCTTACTGGGAGTAGGTAAAGTGTAGGGTGGGTGCCTACTCCCCACGGTCCAGTCCTGGTTTTGGGCTGGATATAAAACACAGCCAGCAGCTGTGTCTGGGTGGTGATTATCCTGGAGCCTGCTAACAGGACTGTGAGGTTCTCTGTGCTGGAGGACGGAGCTCAGCAAGGTGGTGTTTCCCTGCAACCTGAAGGTGGAACGCCTGCGGCTGGGCCGACTGCTAGGTGTGAACCCGCACCTAAACCACCCAGGTGACTGGACCCTGTGTTGGCCTGTTTTTGTTTTGCCACGTTATTTCCGTTGTGTGTGAACTGTCACCAAAGAGACTGTTTTTCATTTATGGTGTGCAAGTGTGAATAAAACACTGTTTGTTGCACAATCTGGACTCCTTGTTTTGCCTCTAAACTGCACCCGCACCGCTGTCTACCAGAGCGACTCCCCACATTTGGTGTCGGATGCGGGCATGCGCAGTGAGGCTGGCGTGAACGCCGAAGTTTTGTTTTTCTAAAGTGCATGGAATATATTAAGCCAGCAAAGCTGCAAGCAGGAGTTTCTGGCAACATGGAGGCTGCTGTGAAGGCTCTCATAGAGGCTAACGTGCAGCAGCGGGAGACTAACCAGCTACTGCTACAACATGTGATGGCGTTACAGGCGGCAGGAGCGTCCCACCACGTCCATGATGCCCGAAAGCGGTCCGTGCGGCGATCCCAAAATGACCCCCGCAGACGACGTTGAGACGTACCTGGCGGTTTTTGAGAAGGTCGCCGTGAGGGAAAAGTTACCCCGTGACCAGTGGGCTGAGGTGGTCGCTCCTTTCCTGGCTTCCGACCCCAGCAGGTGTTTTTCGACTTGTCGGACGCACTAAGCGGCAGATTATGACACCGTGAAAGGAGAGATCCTCGCCAGACTGGGCGTGAACGTGCTGGTCCGCGCCCAAAGAGTCCACCAGTGGGACTTTAAAACGACTGAACCCGCTAGGCCGCAGTACTACGATCTGCTGCACAGGCTGCAAAAGTGGCTGCAGCCCGATCTACTAAGTCCCACTGCCATGCTGGATCGACTGTTGGCGGACATCTTTGGAGGGCTCTGCCTTACCCCTCCAGCACTGGATCGGCCAGGTATCGCCCACCAATGCCCTGGAGATGGTCGACCTGGTGGAGCGCCACGAGGCCACCAGAAACCTGCAGGGGACTCTTGCGGGAAGGGGTCAGTCAAACCCCGGAGGCCTCTGCCCCAGTTCCGACGTCCGGCGACAGAGCGGCCTGCACGGAATATACCCCCTGCGAGTCCGCCTCCCGTGGTATGCTGGAGGTGTCAGGAGCCAGGCCACATCAGGGCCGACTGTCCGCATCGGGATGAGCCGATGGATATGAACTACGGGGGTCGCTCACTCCCTGTATGCACGGAAGCTGTGCGCAACTGGCACCCGTGAGGTGCAGGACCATAACCACCTGTGTCAGGTAGAGGTGGGAGACTCTCTGGCGGTGGCTCTGCTGGACTCCGGGAGTTTAGTCTCCCTGGTAAGGGCTGCCCTTGTACGGCCTGCGGAGTATACTGGCCGTAAAGTCGGGGTCCTGTGCATCCATGGAGACCTGAAAGACTACCCCACTGCACTAGTGACTTTGTCCACCGCGGCTGGTAGGTGGACCCACGAGGTGGCTGTCGCTACTAAACTCCCACACGAACTGGATATAAAACACAGCCAGCAGCTGTGTCTGGGTGGTGATTATCCTGGAGCCTGCTAACAGGACTGTGAGGTTCTCTGTGCTGGAGGACGGAGCTCAGCAAGGTGGTGTTTCCCTGCAACCTGAAGGTGGAATCGCCTGCGGCTGGGCCGACTGCTAGGTGTGAACCGCACCTAAACCACCCAGGTGACTGGACCCTGTGTTGGCCTGTTTTTGTTTTGCCACGTTATTTCCGTTGTGTGTGAACTGTCACCAAAGAGACTGTTTTTCATTTATGGTGTGCAAGTGTGAATAAAACACTGTTTGTTGCACAATCTGGACTCCTTGTTTTGCCTCTAAGCTGCACCGCTACCGCTGTCTACCAGAGCGACTCCCCACATTTGGTGTGCGGATGCGGGCATGCGCAGTGAGGCTGGCGTGAAGCGCCGAAGTTTTGTTTTCTAAAGTGCATGGAATATATTAAGCCAGCAAAGCTGCAAGCAGGAGTTTCTGGCAACATGGAGGCTGCTGTGAAGGCTCTCATAGAGGCTAACGTGCAGCAGCGGGAGACTCAACCAGCTACTGCTACAACATGTGATGGCGTTACAGGCGGCAGGAGCGTCCCACCACGTCCATGATGCCCGAAGCGGTCCGTGCGGCGATCCCAAAAATGACCCCCGCAGGCGGCGTTGAGGCGTACCTGGCGGTTTTTGAGAAAGGTCGCCGTGAGGGAAAAGTTACCCGTGACCAGTGGGCTGAGGTGGTCGCTCCGTTCCTGGCTTCCGGACCCCAGCAGGTGTTTTTCGACTTGTCGGACGACCAGCGGCAGATTATGACACTGTGAAAGGAGAGATCCTCGCCAGACTGGGCGTGAGCGTGCTGGTCGCGCCCAAAGAGTCCACCAGTGGGACTTTAAAGCGACTGAACCCGCTAGGCCGCAGTTCTACGATCTGCTGCACAGGCTGCAAAAGTGGCTGCAGCCCGATCTACTAAGTCCCACTGCCATGCTGGATCGACTGTTGGCGGACATCTTTGGAGGGCCCTGCCTTATCCCCTCCAGCACTGGATCGGCCAGGTATCAGCCCACCAATGCCCTGGAGATGGTCGAGCCTGGTGGGCGCTACGAGGCCACCAGAAACCTGCAGGGGACTCTTGCGGGGAAGGGTCAGTCAAACCCGGAGGCCTCTGCCCCAGTTCCGGCGTCCGGCGACAGAGCGGCCTGCACGGAATATACCCCCTGCGAGTCCGCCTCCGTGGTATGCTGGAGGTGTCAGGAGCCAGGCCACATCAGGGCCGACTGTCCGCATCGGGATGAGCCGATGGATATGAACTACGAGGGTCGTCACTCCCTGTATGCACGGAAGCTGTGCGCAACTGGCACCCGTGAGGTGCAGGACCATAACCACCTGTGTCAGGTAGAGGTGGGAGACTCTCTGGCGGTGGCTCTGCTGGACTCCGGGAGTTTAGTCTCCCTGGTAAGGAGCTGCCCTTGTACGGCCTGCGGAGTATACTGGCCGTAAAGTCGGGGTCCTGTGCATCCATGGAGACCTGAAAGACTACCCCACTGCACTAGTGACTTTGTCCACCGCGGCTGGTAGGTGGACCCACGAGGTGGCTGTCGCTACTAAACTCCCACACGAACTGATACTTGGGAGGGACTTCCCGGTTTTCCGGCGCTGTGGCCGGTAATAAAGGTATCTGAGGGACCCGAGACAGGGTGACCCTAGTGGAGTGGCCTGATACCACTGGAAGGCCAGAACCCTGGGAGCCCGAGTCTGAAGGGCCGGCGGTAGGGGTGACCACTGCTCCAGCGGTAGAGGGAGACAACCCCACTGAGTGTAATGGTGGGAGACACGGAGGACTTGCCACCGGGACCTGAGTTGGCAGACCTCAATGTCTCCGGGGAAAATTTTGGGACCGCACAACACCGGGACCAAAGCCTAACCAGGGCCTGGGAGAATGTGCTGGAAATTGATGGAAACCCCAGAAACCAGGGGCTGAATTAATGTTCCCACGATTTATTGTTCTGCAGGATATGTTGTATCGGGTGAACCAAATCCAGGCGAACCTGTTGAACAGTTGGTGGTGCCCACAGCGTATCATAAGCTTGTCATGGAGCTTGCCCACCAGCATGTTCTTGGGGGACACCTGGGGTGGCAGAAAACCCAGGACCGCATACTGCAGCGATTTTATTGGCCCAGTGTGTTCAAGGAGGTAGAGAATTGTTGTAAGTCCTGTCCGACCTGTCAGATAACTAGCCCCCAGCCACATTTCCGTAGTCCTCTGGTACCTCTGCCAATCATTGAAGTACCGTTTGAGCGAATCGCTATGGATTTAGTTGGGCCTGTACCAAAGTCTGCCAGGGGCCACCAACACATTCTGGTAGTTCTCGACTATGCCACTCGGTATCCGGAGGCGGTGCCTCTGCGACATACCTCAGCTAAGCTCATTGCCAAAGAGTTAATGGAGATGTTTTCCCGTGTGGGCCTGCCAAAAGAGGTTCCTGACAGACCAAGGGACCCCTTTTATGTCCAAAGTAATGAGGGAACTGTGTAAATTGTTGCGTATAAAGCAGTTACGGACGTCCGTTTACCATCCGCAAACAGACGGTCTTGTGGAGAGAGTTTAACCAAACTCTAAAAAATATGTTAAAGAGGGTGGTGTCTAGAGATGGGAAGGACTGGGATCTGCTTCTGCCCTATCTCATGTTCGCAGTGCGAGAGGTGCCCCAGGCCTCTACTGGGTTCTCGCCCTTCGAACTGCTTTATAGCAGACACCCTCGGGGCCTGTTGGATATCGCCAAGGAAGCATGGGAACAACAGCCTGTCCCCCACAAAAGTGTCATTGAGTATGTGCCCAGATGCAGGAACGGATGGAAAGGGTGTTGCCCTTGGTCCGGGAGCATATGGAGGCAGCGCAACAAGCCCAGAGTAGGGTGTACAACCGTCAGGCTCGGGTGCGGGACTTCAATCCGGGAGATCGGGTTTTGGTTCTGGTACCCACCCTTGACAACAAATTCCTAGCTAGGTGGCAGGGCCCCTATGAGGTGATCGAGAAGGTAGGGAAGTGAATTACAAGGTACACCAGCCAGGGCGGCGCAAGCCGGAGCAGGTGTACCACGTGAATTTACTTAAGCCGTGGAAAGATAGGGACGCGGCCGACGACCACAGCCCCCGGCCAGGGCTTCTAGGTGAAAGGGTCCAGCCCACAGTTCGAGGCCTGTGAAGCCGTAACCACGGTAAAAATTGCAGACAGCCTGTCTTCCAAACAAGTTCAGGAAGTCAGGGAGTTCCTCAGTCGGAACACGGATGTGTTCTCGGACCTCCCTGGCCGCACGTCTCTCATCCGACATGACATCGTCACTGAGCCTCAGGCCAAGGTCGGTTAAAACCATACCGGGTACCCGAGGCTCGGCGGCGGGCCATCGCGGAGGAAGTGCAGTTAATGTTGAAGCTCGATGTCATTGAGGAGTCGAAAAGTGAGTGGGCCAGTCCCATAGTCCTAATACCCAAGCCGGATGGGACGTTGCGGTTCTGCAACGACTTTCGTAAGTTAAATGAAGTATCCAAGTTTGGCGCGTATCCCATGCCCCGAGTAGACGAGCTTGTTGAAAGTTTAGGACAAGCCCGTTATTTTCTGTGCTGGACCTCACTAAAGGGTACTGGCAGGTACCCTTAGCAGTCGGCTAAGGAAAAACCGCATTTGTTACCCGCAGGGCCTGTATCACTACAAGGTGTTACCCTTTGGCCTGCATGGCGCCCCCGCCACTTTCCAAGGTTAATGGACATAGTGCTGCGACCACATCGTCGGTGCGCCTCGGCCTACTTAGATGATGTAGTCATCCACAGCACCGACTGGGAAAGCCATTTACCCAAGGTGCAGGCGGTAGTGGATGCCCTGAGGAAAGCCGGACTGACCGCTAACCCAAAGAAGTGCTCCATAGGGTTAGAGGAGACAAAATATCTGGGATATGTAATTGGGCGGGAGTCATCAAACCTCAGGTAACTAAGGTAGAGGCCATTACGTAACTGGCCCCGACCGGTCACCACCAGGCAGGTAAAGTCGTTCCTGGGGATTGTAGGATACTACATGAGGTTTGTGCCCCACTTTGCCACAATAGCAGCGCCATTGACAGACCTGTTGAAGGGCGAAAGTCTGGGAGGGTTAGCTGGAGTGAGAAGGCGGAGGAGGCTTTCTCCAGCGTTGAAGTCGGCCCTGTGTGGGTCCCGGTTTTGGTGACACCCGACTTCAACAAGGAGTTTGTCGTACAGACCGACGCCTCGGAGGTAGGCCTCGGTGCGGTACTGTCGCAGGAGGTCAACGGGGAAGAACATCCCGTTGTCTTCCTGAGCCGTAAGCTCAGTCCCGCCGAGTCAGATATAGTATAGTGGAGAGGGAGTGCCTGGCTATCAAGTGGGCACTCGAAAGTCTCCGCTACTACCTGTTAGGGAGGAGGTTCCGTCTGGTGACCGACCATTCCCCCTCAAATGGATGAGTCAGGCCAAGGAGAGGAATGCTCGGGTCACCAGGTGGTTCCTATCGCTTCAAAATTTCAAATTCTCCGTGGAACACAGGGCAGGCCGCTTGCAGGGCAACGCAGATGCCCTGTCCGCGTCCACTGCCTCACGTGTGTTCACCCCTCAGGGTTGAACAAAGGGAGGTGTAAGAGGGTGCAAGGTATCATATGCGATGGCAGAGTACGTGTCACCGAGGTTGCTGGCCTCGGTGAGGTGAGACCAGGGTTTTTGTCTGCAGCAGCTTATGCTGCTGGACTTTGTTACTTAGTTTGGCTGCAAAGCTAATCCGGGCCGGCTCTTACTGGGAGTAGGTAAAGTGTAGGGTGGGTGCCTACTCCCCACGGTCCAGTCCTGGTTTTGGGCTGGATATAAAACACAGCCAGCAGCTGTGTCTGGGTGGTGATTATCCTGGAGCCTGCTAACAGGACTGTGAGGTTCTCTGTGCTGGAGGACGGAGCTCAGCAAGGTGGTGTTTCCCTGCAACCTGAAGGTGGAATCGCCTGCGGCTGGGCCGACTGCTAGGTGTGAACCCGCACCTAAACCACCCAGGTGACTGGACCCTGTGTTGGCCTGTTTTTGTTTTGCCACGTTATTTCCGTTGTGTGTGAACTGTCACCAAAGAGACTGTTTTTTCATTTCTGGTGTGCAAGTGTGAATAAAACACTGTTTGATGCACCATCTGGACTCCTTGTTTTGCCTCTAAACTGCACCCGCACCGCTGTCTACCAGAGCGACTCCCCACAATATATATAATGTACCCCGTAGTGCCAGTATATATATAATGTACCCCGTAGTGCCAGTATATATATAATGTACCCCGTAGTGCCAGTATATATATAATGTACCCCGTAGTGCCAGTATATATATAATGTACCCCGTAGTGCCAGTATATATATAATGTACCCCGTAGTGTCAGTATATATATAATGTACCCCGTAGTGCCAGTATATATATAATGTACCCCGTAGTGCCAGTATATATATATAATGTACCCCGTAGTGCCAGTATATATATAATGTACCCCGTAGTGCCAGTATATATATAATGTACCCCGTAGTGCCAGTATATATATAATGTACCCCGTAGTGCCAGTATATATATAATGTACCCCGTAGTGCCAGTATATATATAATGTACCTCATAGTGCCAGTATATATATAATGTACCCGTAGTGCCAGTATATATATAATGTACCCCGTAGTGCCAGTATATATATAATGTACCCGTAGTGCCAGTATATATATAATGTACCCGTAGTGCCAGTATATATATAATGTACCCGTAGTGCCAGTATATATATAATGTACCCGTAGTGCCAGTATATATATATAATGTACCCTGTAGTGCCAGTATATATATATAATGTACCCGTAGTGCCAGTATATATATAATGTACCCCGTAGTGCCAGTATATATATAATGTACCCGTAGTGCCAGTATATATATAATGTACCCGTAGTGCCAGTATATATATAATGTACCCGTAGTGCCAGTATATATATAATGTACCCTGTAGTGCCAGTATATATATAATGTACCCGTAGTGCCAGTATATATATAATGTACCCCGTAGTGCCAGTATATATATAATGTACCCGTAGTGCCAGTATATATATAATGTACCCCGTAGTGCCAGTATATATATAATGTACCC
>CM065589.1:623180448-623353894 GCA_033119425.1 Bufotes viridis | reverse complement strand
TGACTGTAGGACAGGAGAATACAGTGTATTGTCTCCTGTTATCAGCCATTTCAGGGGAGAGGATGACTGTAGGACAGGAGAATACAGTCTATTGCCCCCTGTTATCAGCCATTTCAGGGGAGAGGATGACTGTAGGACAGGAGAATACAGTCTATTGCCCCTGTTATCAGCCATTTCAGGGGAGAGGATGACTGTAGGACAGGAGAATACAGTCTATTGCTCCCTGTTATCAGCCATTTCAGGGGAGAGGATGACTGTAGGACAGGAGAATACAGTCTATTGCCCCTGTTATCAGCCATTTCAGGAGAGAGGATGACTGTAGGACAGGAGAATACAGTCTATTGCTCCCTGTTATCAGCCATTTCAGGGGAGAGGATGACTGTAGGACAGGAGAATACAACCTATTGCCCCTGTTATCAGCCATTTCAGGGGAGAGGATGACTGTAGGACAGGAGAATACAGTCTATTGCCCCTGTGATCAGCCATTTCAGGGAGAGGATGACTGTAGGACAGGAGAATACAGTCTATTGCTCCCTGTTATTAGCCATTTCAGGGGAGAGGATGACTGTAGGACAGGAGAATACAGTCTATTGCCCCTGTTATCAGCCATTTCAGGGGAGAGGATGACTGTAGGACAGGAGAATACAGTCTATTGCCCCTGTTATCAGCCATTTCAGGGGAGAGGATGACTGTAGGACAGGAGAATACAGTCTATTGCCCCCTGTTATCAGCCATTTCAGGGGAGAGGATGACTGTAGGACAGGAGAATACAATCTATTGCCCCCTGTTATCAGACATTTCAGAGGAGAGGATGACTGTAGGACAGGAGAATACAGTCTATTGCTCCCTGATATCAGCCATTTCAGGGGAGAGGATGACTGTAGGACAGGAGAATACAGTCTATTGCTCTGTTATCAGCCATTTCAGGGGAGAGGATGACTGTAGGACAGGAGAATACAATCTATTGCCCCCTGTTTTCAGCCATTTCAGAGGAGAGGATGACTGTAGGACAGGAGAATACAGTCTATTGCTCCCTGTTATCAGCCATTTCAGGGGAGAGGATGACTGTAGGACAGGAGAATACAATCTATTGCTCCCTGTTATCAACCATTTCAGGGGAGAGGATGACTGTAGGACAGGAGAATACAGTCTATTGCCCCTGTTATCAGCCATTTCAGGGGAGAGGATGACTGTAGGACAGGAGAATACAATCTATTGCTCCCTGTTATCAACCATTTCAGGCGGAGGATGACTGTAGGACAGGAGAATACAGTCTATTGCCCCCTGTTATCAGCCATTTCAGAGGAGAGGATGACTGTAGGACAGGAGAATACAGTCTATTGCCTCCTGTTATCAGCCATTTCAGGGGAGAGGATGACTGTAGGACAGGAGAATACAGTCTATTGCCCCCTGTTATCAGCCATTTCAGGGGAAGGATGACTGTAGGACAGGAGAATACAGTCTATTGCTCCCTGTTATCAGCCATTTCAGGGGAGAGGATGACTGTAGGACAGGAGAATACAGTCTATTGCTCCCTGTTATCAGCCATTTCAGGGGAGAGGATGGCTGTAGGACAGGAGAATACAGTCTATTGCCCCCTGTTATCAGCCATTTCAGGGGAGAGGATGACTGTAGGACAGGAGAATACAGTCTATTGCCCCTGTTATCAGCCATTTCAGGGGAGAGGATGACTGTAGGACAGGAGAATACAGTCTATTGCCCCTGTTATCAGCCATTTCAGGGAGAGGATGACTGTAGGACAGGAGAATACAGTCTATTGCCCCCTGTTATCAGCCATTTCAGGGGAGAGGATGACTGTAGGACAGGAGAATACAGTCTATTGCCCCTGTTATCAGCCATTTCAGGGGAGAGGATGACTGTAGGACAGGAGAATACAGTCTATTACTCCCTGTTATCAGCCATTTCAGGGGAGAGGATGACTGTAGGACAGGAGAATACAGTCTATTGCTCCCTGTTATCAGCCATTACAGGGGGGAGGATGACTGTAGGACAGGAGAATACAATCTATTGCCCCCTGTTATCAGCCATTTCAGGGGAGGGGATGACTGTAGGACAGGAGAATACAGTCTATTGCCCCCTGTTATCAGCCATTTCAGGGGAGAGGATGACTGTAGGACAGGAGAATACAGTCTATTGCTCCCTGTTATCAGCCATTTCAGGGGAGAGGATGACTGTAGGACAGAAGAATACAGTCTATTGCCCCCTGTTATCAGCCATTTCAGGGGAGAGGATGGCTGTAGGACAGGAGAATACAATCTATTGCCCCCTGTTATCAGCCATTTCAGGGGAGAAGATGACTGTAGGACAGGAGAATACAGTTTATTGCCCCCTGTTATCAGCCATTTCAGGGGAGAGGGTGACTGTAGGACAGGAGAATACAGTCTATTGCCCCCTGTTATCAGCCATTTCAGGGGAGAGGATGACTGTAGGACAGGAGAATACAGTTTATTGCCCCCTGTTATCAGCCATTTCAGGGGAGAGGGTGACTGTAGGACAGGAGAATACAGTCTATTGCCCCCTGTTATCAGCCATTTCAGGGGAGAGGATGACTGTAGGACAGGAGAATACAGTCTATTGCCCCCTGTTATCAGCCATTTCAGGGGAAGGATGACTGTAGGACAGGAGAATACAATCTATTGCTCCCTGTTATCAGCCATTTCAGGGGAGGGGATGACTGTAGGACAGGAGAATACAGTCTATTGCCCCCTGTTATCAGCCATTTCTGGGGAGAGGATGACTGTAGGACAGGAGAATACAGTCTATTGCTCCCTGTTATCATCCATTTCAGGGGAGGGGATGACTGTAGGACAGGAGAATACAGTCTATTGCCCCCTGTTATCAGCCATTTCTGGGGAGAGGATGACTGTAGGACAGGAGAATACAGTCTATTGCCTCCTGTTATCAGCCATTTCAGGGGAGAGGATGACTGTAGGACAGGAGAATACAGTCTATTGCTCCCTGTTATCATCCATTTCAGGGGAGGGGATGACTGTAGGACAGGAGAATACAATATATTGCCCCCTGTTATCAGCCATTTCAGGCCGGGGCGAGGATCCTGCTATGTGCCGTTACAGAAGTGAGTGTTGTGCCACCCTCATTACCTCTATAGTGTTGGGCTCCACATAACCGGGGATCCTCTCATCCTTGCACACGACCCCAGCGTCTTCCTCATGGGTGCAGTCGCTGTTGCCCCAGCCCCGGGACTTGCAGTCAGCGATGCTCTTCTCTTTTCCTGTACATATCACATTATCCAGCCAGACCCGACCTGGAAGAAGCCAAGCAGAAGTGTGGTGTTAAGACAGCCATTAATGTACAGACACCGGGGTGTATGGAGCCCATCTTCAGGAAGCCACAATCACGGCAGTGACAGTTCTCATAACTAGCCATACTAGTGGTTTGTGTGAGTGACTGCAGCTCTGGATGTGACTGGAGCAGGTTGGGGGTGCCACAGTTGGGGCTTTAGCAGGGGTCCCCTCCGTGATTGCTGTACTTCTATAGAATCTAATGTTACTATGCAATCAATGCTGAGACAGAGGGGGAGGCCACAGCTGAGGGCGGTGAAGGAAAGGATAATTAAGGGGCATTAACCACTCACCTCCCCCAAACCAGGAGAAAAGATTATATTAACCTCTTCACTAGCCTAGACCCCCAGAGAGGCTGATATTACCTCTGCACTAGCCTAGATCACCAGAGAGGCTGATATTACCTCTGCACTAGCCTAGACCACCAGAGAGGCTGATATTACCTCTTCACTAGCCTAGACCACCAGAGAGACTGATATTACCTCTTCACTAGCCTAGACCACCAGAGAGGCTGATATTACCTCTTCACTAGCCTAGATCACCAGAGAGGCTGATATTACCTCTTCACTAGCCTAGACCACCAGATAAACTGATATTAACCTCTTCACTAGCCTAGACCCCCAGAGAGGCTGATATTACCTCTTCACTAGCCTAGATCACCAGAGAGGCTGATATTACCTCTGCACTAGCCTAGACCACCAGATAAACTGATATTAACCTCTTCACTAGCCTAGACCCTCATAGAGGCTGATATTACCTCTGCACTAGCCTAGACCACCAGAGAGACTGATATTACCTCTTCACTAGCCTAGACCACCAGAGAGGCTGATATTACCTCTTCACTAGCCTAGATCACCAGAGAGGCTGATATTACCTCTTCACTAGCCTAGACCACCAGATAAACTGATATTAACCTCTTCACTAGCCTAGACCCCCAGAGAGGCTGATATTACCTCTTCACTAGCCTAGATCACCAGAGAGGCTGATATTACCTCTGCACTAGCCTAGACCACCAGATAAACAGATATTAACCTCTTCACTAGCCTAGACCCTCATAGAGGCTGATATTACCTCTGCACTAGCCTAGATCACCAGAGAGGCTGATATTAACCTCTTCATTAGCCTAGACCCCCAGAGAGGCTGATATTACCTCTGCACTAGCCTAGACCCCCAGAGAGGCTGATATTACCTCTTCACTAGCCTAGACCCCCAGAGAAACTGATATTAACCTCTTCACTAGCCTAGACCCCAGAGAGGCTGATATTACCTCTGCACTAGCCTAGATCACCAGAGAGGCTGATATTAACCTCTTCACTAGCCTAGATCACCAGAGAGGCTGATATTACCTCTGCACTAGCCTAGATCACCAGAGAGGCTGATATTACCTCTGCACTAGCCTAGACCACCAGAGAAACTGATATTAACCTCTTCACTAGCCTAGACCCCCAGAGAGGCTGATATTACCTCTTCACTAGCCTAGACTCCCAGGGAGGCTGATATTACCTCTGCACTAGCCTAGATCACCAGAGAGGCTGATATTACCTCTTCACTAGCCTAGACCCCCAGAGAGGTTGATATTACCTCTGCACTAGCCTAGACCACCAGAGAGGCTGATATTACCTCTTCACTAGCCTAGACCCCCAGAGAGGCTGATATTACCTCTGCACTAGCCTAGACCCCAGAGAGGCTGATATTACCTCTTCACTAGCCTAGACCACAGAGAGGCTGATATTACCTCTTCACTAGCCTAGACGCCCAGAGAGGCTGATATTACCTCTTCACTAGCCTAGATCACCATAGAGGCTGATATTACCTCTTCACTAGCCTAGATCACCAGAGAGGCTGATATTACCTTTGCACTAGCCTAAACCACCAGAGAGGCTGATATTTACCTCTTCACTAGCCTAGATCCCCAGAGAGGCTGATATTACCTCTTCACTAGCCTAGACCCCCAGAGAGGCTGATATTACCTCTTCACTAGCATAGACCCCCAGAGAGGCTGATATTACCTCTGCACTAGCCTAGATCACCAGAGAGGCTGATATTACCTCTTCACTAGCCTAGACCCCCAGAGAGGTTGATATTACCTCTGCACTAGCCTAGACCCCCAGAGAGGCTGATATTACCTCTTCACTAGCGTAGACCCCCAGAGAGGCTGATATTACCTCTACACTAGCCTAGATCACCAGAGAAGCTGACATTAACCCCATTACTAGCCAATACCACCAGAGAAGCCAATGTTAACCTTTGTACTAGCCTACACAACTACAGAAGCCGATATTAACCTATTCACTGGCCTAGCCTAGCCCACCAGAGAAGCTGATATTAACCTCTGTAGTAGCTAATACCAGCAGAGAAGCTGATAATACCTCTTCACTAGCCTAGCCCACCAGAGAAGCTGATATTAACCTCTGTAGTAGCCAATACCAGCAGAGAAGCTGACTCTAACCCCATTACTAGCCTACACCACCAGAGAAGCCAATGTTAACCTTTTTACTAGCCTAGACCATCAGAGAAGCAACTTTCTGTGGTGGTATTGGTCACTGGTAGTATTAGTCACTGTCTTTTGATATTAGTCTAAATATGTCGGCATTAGTCACAGTCTGGTGGTTTTATGTATTGTTGGTATTAGTTACTGTTTGGCGATATTCATTCTCTGGTGGTATCAGTCACTGTCTGCTGGTAATACAAACACAGAAATGCAGCCAGCACTCTGCCCTGCCTCTATGCTAGAAGCTATCAGAGGACGTCAGTGTACATTTTGATCAAAAAGTAATAAGCCACTTACCACGTCAAGGCCGCCTGTATGAGTGGTCCTAACGCTAAATCCTACCTGTTATGGGCCATGACAGCCACATAGAATCCAGGGAGTGCGGGCCCAGCATGCATGGTAGGATCCACCGTGCTTATTAACCCTTTCTGGTGCCATAACAGCCTCCATTTAATCCAGGGACGCAGGTACCAACATGCATGCTGAGCCCACTGTGTACTCATCCTGGAGCCAGATGGTTACTAGTAGGTACTATGAATGCAAGTTCAGTTTTATACTCACGCTGATTAAAACCAGCCTCTAGGGCAGACGAACTGGTCAGGTGTGCAAGACAGAAAGGAGGCCGCCGCACCTCCAGCATATACTACAGAAACACAAGGGGGGGGGTCAGTCAGAACATCCATACAGGGACGTGCTGACTGACCCCCCTGTGTGTTTCTGTCTGCTGGTAACAGTCATTGTCTGGTAATATTAGTCACAGTCAAGCGGGTATTCTTAGGTGTCGCCGTGCACCACGAGTTTTAGGTGTCGCCGTGCACCACCACGAGTTTTAGGTGTCGCCGTGCACAGCGAGTTTTAGGTGTCACCGTGCACCATGAGTTTTAGGTGTCGCCGTGCACCACGAGTTTTAGGTGTCGCCTGCACCACGAGTTTTAGGTGTCGCCGTGCACAGCGAGTTTTAGGTGTCACCGTGCACCATGAGTTTTAGGTGTCACCGTGCACCACGAGTTTTAGGTGTCGCCGTGCACCACGAGTTTTAGGTGTCGCCTGCACCACGAGTTTTAGGTGTCGCCGTGCACCACGAGTTTTAGGTGTCGCCTGCACCACGAGTTTTAGGTGTCGCCGTGCACCACGAGTTTTAGGTGTCGCCGTGCACCACGAGTTTTAGGTGTCGCCTGCACCACGAGTTTTAGGTGTCGCCGTGCACCACGAAGTTTTAGGTGTCGCCGTGCACCACGAGTTTTATGTGTCGCCGTGCACCACGAAGTTTTAGGTGTCACCGTGCACCATGAGTTTTAGGTGTCGCCGTGCACCACGAGTTTTAGGTGTCGCCTGCACCACGAGTTTTAGGTGTCGCCGTGCACCACGAGTTTTAGGTGTCGCCGTGCACCACGAGTTTTAGGTGTCGCCGTGCACCACGAGTTTTAGGTGTCGCCTGCACCACGAGTTTTAGGTGTCGCCTGCACCACGAGTTTTAGGTGTCGCCGTGCACCATGAGTTTTAGGTGTCGCCGTGCACCACGAGTTTTATGTGTCGCCGTGCACCACGAGTTTTATGTGTCGCCGTGCACCACGAGTTTTAGGTGTCGCCGTGCACCATGAGTTTTAGGTGTCGCCGTGCACCACGAGTTTTAGGTGTCGCCGTGCACCACGAGTTTTAGGTGTCGCCGTGCACCACGAGTTTTAGGTGTCGCCTGCACCACGAGTTTTAGGTGTCGCCGTGCACTTTAAATACGTTGCTCTGTTAATTTTATTATATTTTGAGGGACTTAAATTATCTGAATTGATTAAAGGTTATGTTTTAATAAGGGATCACCATTTAACTTGTATTGGCATTAGTCACAGCCTGGTGGTTTTATGTACTGACTGGCGGTATTAGTCACAGCCTGGTGGTTATATGTACTGACTGGCGGTATTAGTCACAGCCTGGTGGTTTTATGTACTGACTGGCGGTATTAGTCACAGCCTGGTGGTTTTATGTACTGACTGGCGGTATTAGTCACAGCCTGGTGGTTATATGTACTGACTGGCGGCATTAGTCACAGCCTGGTGGTTTTATGTACTGACTGGCGGTATTAGTCACAGCCTGGTGGTTTTATGTACTGACTGGCGGTATTAGTCACAGCCTGGTGGTTTTATGTACTGACTGGCGGTATTAGTCACAGCCTGGTGGTTTTATGTACTGACTGGCGGTATTAGTCACAGCCTGGTGGTTTTATGTACTGACTGGCGGTATTAGTCACAGCCTGGTGGTTTTATGTACTGACTGGCGGTATTAGTCACAGCCTGGTGGTTTTATGTACTGACTGGCGGTATTAGTCACAGCCTGGTGGTTTTATGTACTGACTGGCGGTATTAGTCACAGGCTGGTGGTTTTATGTACTGACTGGCGGTATTAGTCACAGCCTGGTGGTTTTATGTACTGACTGGCGGTATTAGTCACAGCCTGGTGGTTTTATGTACTGACTGGCGGTATTAGTCACAGGCTGGTGGTTTTATGTACTGACTGGCGGTATTAGTCACAGCCTGGTGGTTTTATGTACTGACTGGCGGTATTAGTCACAGGCTGGTGGTTTTATGTACTGACTGGCGGTATTAGTCACAGCCTGGTGGTTTTATGTACTGACTGGCGGTATTAGTCACAGCCTGGTGGTTATATGTACTGACTGGCGGCATTAGTCACAGCCTGGTGGTTTTATGTACTGACTGGCGGTATTAGTCACAGCCTGGTGGTTATATGTACTGACTGGCGGCATTAGTCACAGCCTGGTGGTTTTATGTACTGACTGGCGGTATTAGTCACAGGCTGGTGGTTTTATGTACTGACTGGCGGTATTAGTCACAGCCTGGTGGTTTTATGTACTGACTGGCGGTATTAGTCACAGCCTGGTGGTTTTATGTACTGACTGGCGGTATTAGTCACAGCCTGGTGGTTTTATGTACTGACTGGCGGTATTAGTCACAGGCTGGTGTTTTATGTACTGACTGGCGGTATTAGTCACAGCCTGGTGGTTTTATGTACTGACTGGCGGTATTAGTCACAGCCTGGTGGTTTTATGTACTGACTGGCGGTATTAGTCACAGCCTGGTGGTTTTATGTACTGACTGGCGGTATTAGTCACAGCCTGGTGTTTTTATGTACTGACTGGCGGTATTAGTCACAGCCTGGTGGTTTTATGTACTGACTGGCGGTATTAGTCACAGCCTGGTGGTTTTATGTACTGACTGGCGGTATTAGTCACAGCCTGGTGGTTTTATGTACTGACTGGCGGTATTAGTCACAGCCTGGTGGTTTTATGTACTGACTGGCGGTATTACTAACAGCCTGGTGGTTTTATGAACTGACTGACGGTATTACTAACAGCCTGGTGGTTTTATGTACTGACTGGCGGTTTTATGTACTGACTGGCGGTATTACTAACAGCCTGGTGGTTTTATGTACTGACTGGCGGTATTACTAACAGCCTGGTGGTTTTATGTACTGACTGGCGGTTTTATGTACTGACTGGCGGTAGTAGTCACAGCCTGATGGTTTTATGTACTGACTGGCGGTATTAATCACAGCCTGGTGGTTTTATGTACTGACTGGCGGTTTTATGTACTGACTGACGGTATTAGTCACTGTCTGGCGGTATTATCACAGTCTGGCGGTATTAGTCACTGTCTGGCGGTATTATATACACAGTCTGGCGGTATTATATACACAGTCTGGCGGTATTATATACACAGTCTGGCCAGGTTACTCAATAAAGATGAACAGTGTGCGCCACCTTCTGGTAGATAGGAGAGTGCTGTGTAATGTGTGTTCGGACGGGGACCCACCTATTCCTTTCCCATACTTGGCGCTGTGCGTCCACGCAGTTGCCTCCGTAAATCCCAGGTGACGGCAGAGAATGTGCGCGTTCTCCATTGTGAAGTCGTCATCGCAGATCGTGCCCCACTCCTGGTTGTAGAAGACTTCTATCCGACCCTCATTATGTTTCCGGGGGTATCCTGCCAGGCGGAACTTCAGAGGGCTGCTCTGTGCGGAGGGCCGGCTGGTGGGCATTGCGGTGTGCTGGGTCCATCCGGGAACAATGGCGGAGAGTGTGCAAAACGCCCAGAGAGCAGCCGAGAGCGGGAGCATAGTGTGACCCTGAGAAGACAGACCACAGACGTTACCGACGTGTCCCCATCATGTTATCACACAGCGCCTGGAGGAGGATAAGCCCCATAATGTTAACACACAGCGCCTGGTGGAGGATGAGCCCCATCATGTTATCACACAGCGCCGGGAGGAGGATGAGCCCCATCATGTTATCACACAGCGCCTGGTGGAGGATGAGCCCCATCATGTTATCACACAGCGCCTGGAGGAGGATGAGCCCCATAATGTTATCACACAGTGCCTGGAGGAGGATGAGCCCCATCCTGTTATCACACAGCGCCTGGTGGAGGATGAGCCCCATCATGTTATCACACAGCGCCTGGAGGAGGATAAGCCCCATCATGTTATCACACAGCGCCTGGTGGAGGATGAGCCCCATCATGTTATCACACAGTGCCTGGAGGAGGATGACCCCCATCATGTTATCACACAGTGCCTGGAGAAGGATGAGCCCCATCCTGTTATCACACAGCGCCTGGTGGAGGATGAGCCCCATCATGTTATCACACAGTGCCTGGAGGAGGATGAGCCCCATCCTGTTATCACACAGCGCCTGGTGGAGGATGAGCCCCATCATGTTATCACACAGTGCCTGGAGGAGGATGAGCCCCATCCTGTTATCACACAGCGCCTGGAGGAGGATAAGCCCCATCATGTTATCACACAGCGCCTGGTGGAGGATGAGCCCCATCATGTTATCACACAGCGCCTGGAGGATGATGACCCCCATCATGTTATCACACAGTGCCTGGTGGATGATGACCCCCATAATGTTATCACACGGCGCCTGGAGGATGATGAGCCCCATCATGCCATCACACAGCACCTGGAGTATGATGACCCCCATCATGTTATCACACAGCGCCTGGAAGATGATGAGCCCCATCCTGTTATCACACAGCGCCTGGAGGAGGATAAGCCCCATCATGTTATCACACAGTGCCTGGAGGAGGATGAGCCCCATCCTGTTATCACACAGCGCCTGGAGGAGGATAAGCCCCATCATGTTATCACACAGCGCCTGGTGGAGGATGAGCCCCATCATGTTATCACACAGCGCCTGGAGGATGATGACCCCCATCATGTTATCACACAGTGCCTGGTGGATGATGACCCCCATAATGTTATCACACGGCGCCTGGAGGATGATGAGCCCCATCATGCCATCACACAGCACCTGGAGTATGATGACCCCCATCATGTTATCACACAGCGCCTGGAAGATGATGAGCCCCATCATGTTATCACACAGCGCCTGGAGGAGGATAAGCCCCATCATGTTATCACACAGCACCTGGAGGATGATGAGCCCCATAATGTTATCACACAGCGCCTGGAGGATGATAAGCCCCATCATATTATCACACAGCGCCTGGAGGATGATGACCCCCATCATGTTATCACACAGCGCCTGGAGGATGATGAGCCCCATCCTGTTATCACACAGCGCCTGGAGGATGATGAGCCCCATCATGTTATTACACAGCGCCTGGAGGATGATGACCCCCATCATGTTATCACACAGCGCCTGGAGGATGATGACCCCCACCACATCCCATTACGATCAGAATGTAAACTTTAATGACCAGACCAGCAGTGATACTGGTATTAATATTTATCTGTCCTTGACCACCATGGGTACTGACATAAACCACTACACAGCTCTAGATCTTTAAAGATACTGACATGAATTCCTTCACTGTCCTAATCCACAAAGGAAACTAGCAGTAACCCATTCACTGCCCAAGACGACCAAGGATTCAGGCATGAACAACTTCACAGGCCCAGACCACCAAGAAATTAAGACCCTTTCACTGTCCTGGACCACCAGGGATACAGACATGAACCTATGCACTGTGTATTTAGGAGTTGTAGGGCCAATTAGTAAGGCAGGGCCAGGTCACAGAGGCTTGGCACCGGGGAACAGGACAGCCTCGGAGCTAGTAATGGTCAACAGCTGGTCAACCTAGACTTCCACTAAGGGCTCATGCACATGAATGTATTTTCTTTCCGTGTCCCTTCCGGGGTTTTTTGCGGACCGTATGCCGAACCATTCATTTAAAAAAACAAAAAAAAAAAAAACGGAAGTTACTCTATGTGCATTCCATTTCCGTATCTCCGTATTTCCATTCCGCAAAAGAATAGAACATGTCCTATTATTATCCACATTACATACAAGGATAGTACTGTTCTATTAGGGGCCAGCTGTTCCGTTCCACAAAATACGGAATGCACATGGACGTCATGTCATCTGTATTTTTTGCAAACCGCAAAATACATACGGTCGTGTACATGAGCCCTAATAGAAAGGATGCCAGTGGTGGATGTAGCCTCAGTGGTTGGTGGGTGTATATGTGGTAAAGACAGTAATGGCTCTGGTGGTGCCGCCCCTAGTATCTATGTGAAGAGACAAAGTACTAGACGAGGCCTGTCTACTACACATCGGAGGACCGTAGGAAGAATCCAGTGACCTAAACCAGCAGTGGTCTCCATACTTCTCGGAGTACATGAGAGTCCATTATAAATCCACTAATATAACTGCTCTTTCTGAGGGAGCTTCTGAATGAAGCATCTGTGCGCTACACAAAGTCTGGACCCAGGAAAACAAACACAGCTAGGCCGGATAACACGGCTGGAAAATCCTGGTCAGACGCCTGCTGGTCTCTAGTTCCTTCTCATACAGATTCCTGTGTCATGACTACTATAGATCTGATCTTCATTCCACAGAATAAACCCTCCGGAAGACACTGAGCAAAAATAATCCACTGAGCCGGAGCCGCATCACAGCCGAGAGGCCTCAGAGGCTTGTGGTGCTACATGCTGATGGCCATAGACGTGACTCCACCATCCTAAACTCAGATACACGAACATGCAATAGTCACCAACGACAGCAACACTGCAAGGTTTGATGTACTCATCATCATCAGGCTAAGGTGAGCAGAACCACAGAAACCATTCCTCCAGATCAATCACTAACGGGCCCTCAGGTGATGAAGGTCTCTCTGGATCCAGAACATAACTATAGAGCTACAGTACTGAACAAATAATAGCGACATCCAATGCAGAGAGATCAGCAGAAAGCTGACATCTGCAGAGGACCAGGCAAGGATCAGCAGACGACGATGGACAGAGAAGATCTGGAAGAAAGATCACCAGAAGGCAGGTCAGAGAGATGAGCAGAATTCCTGAAAAGAGATCACTGCAGAGCAGAGAGATCAGCAGGAGACCAGACACGAGAACCAGCATAAGAAAAGCAGAGAGATCAGCAGCAGGTCCGACATAAGGACCATCAGAAAGATAAGCAGCAGGTCCGGCATAAAGAGCATCAGAAAGATGAGCAGCAGGTCCGGCATAAGGACCATCAGAAAGATGAGCAGGAGGTCCGGCATAAGGACCATCAGAAAGATGAGCAGGAGGTCCGGCATAAGGACCATCAGAAAGATGAGCAGGAGGTCCGGCATATGGACCATCAGAAAGATGAGCAGGAGGTCTGGCATAAGGACCATCAGAAAGATGAGCAGGAGGTCCGGCATAAGGACCATCAGAAAGATGAGCAGCAGGTCCGGCATAAGGACCATCAGAAAGATGAGCAGCAGGTCCGGCATAAGGACCATCAGAACGATGAGCAGGAGGTCCAGCATAAGGACCATCAGAAAGATGAGCAGGAGGTTCGGCATAAGGACCATCAGAAAGATGAGCAGGAGGTCCGGCATAAGGACCATCAGAAAGATGAGCAGGAGGTCCGGCATAAGGACCATCAGAAAGATAAGCAGGAGGTCCGGAATAAGGACCATCAGAAAGATGAGCAGGAGGTTCGCATAACGCACCATCAGAAAGATGAGCAAGCAGGTCCGGCATAAGGACTATCAGAAAGATGAGCAGCAGGTCCGGCATAAGGACCATCAGAAAGATGAGCAGGAGGTCCGCATAAGCCCCATCATGTTATCACACAGCGCCTGGAGGATGATGACCCCCATCATGTTATCACACAGCGCCTGGAGGATGATGAGCCCCATCCTGTTATCACACAGCGCCTGGAGGATGATGAGCCCCATCATGTTATTACACAGCGCCTGGAGGATGATGACCCCCATCATGTTATCACACAGCGCCTGGAGGATGATGACCCCACCACATCCCATTACGATCAGAATGTAAACTTTAATGACCAGACCAGCAGTGATACTGGTATTAATATTTATCTGTCCTTGACCACCATGGGTACTGACATAAACCACTACACAGCTCTAGATCTTTAAAGATACTGACATGAATTCCTTCACTGTCCTAATCCACAAAGGAAACTAGCAGTAACCCATTCACTGCCCAAGACGACCAAGGATTCAGGCATGAACAACTTCACAGGCCCAGACCACCAAGAAATTAAGACCCTTTCACTGTCCTGGACCACCAGGGATACAGACATGAACCTATGCACTGTGTATTTAGGAGTTGTAGGGCCAATTAGTAAGGCAGGGCCAGGTCACAGAGGCTTGGCACCGGGGAACAGGACAGCCTCGGAGCTAGTAATGGTCAACAGCTGGTCAACCTAGACTTCCACTAAGGGCTCATGCACATGAATGTATTTTCTTTCCGTGTCCCTTCCGGGGTTTTTTGCGGACCGTATGCCGAACCATTCATTTAAAAAAAAAAAAAAAAAACGGAAGTTACTCTATGTGCATTCCATTTCCGTATCTCCGTATTTCCATTCCATAAAAGAATAGAACATGTCCTATTATTATCCACATTACATACAAGGATAGTACTGTTCTATTAGGGGCCAGCTGTTCCGTTCCACAAAATACGGAATGCACATGGACGTCATGTCATCTGTATTTTTTGCAAACCGCAAAATACATACGGTCGTGTACATGAGCCCTAATAGAAAGGATGCCAGTGGTGGATGTAGCCTCAGTGGTTGGTGGGTGTATATGTGGTAAAGACAGTAATGGCTCTGGTGGTGCCGCCCCTAGTATCTATGTGAAGAGACAAAGTACTAGACGAGGCCTGTCTACTACACATCGGAGGACCCTAGGAAGAATCCAGTGACCTAAACCAGCAGTGGTCTCCATACTTCCGGAGTACATGAGAGTCCATTATAAATCCACTAATATAACCGTCTCTTTCTGAGGGAGCTTCTGAATGAAGCATCTGTGCGCTACACAAAGTCTGGACCCAGGAAAAACAAACACAGCTAGGCCGGGATAACACGGCTGGAAAATCCTGGTCAGACGTCTGCTGGTCTCTAGTTCCTTCTCATACAGATTCCTGTGTCATGACTACTTAGATCGGATCTTCATTCCACAGAATAAACCTCCGGAAGACACTGAGCAAAAATAATCCACTGAGCCGGAGCCGCATCACAGCCGAGAGGCCTCAGAGGCTTGTGGTGCTACATGCTGATGGCCATAGACGTGACTCCACCATCCTAAACTCAGATACACGAACATGCAATAGTCACCAACGACAGCAACACTGCAAGGTTTGATGTACTCATCATCATCAGGCTAAGGTGAGCAGAACCACAGAAACCATTCCTCCAGATCAATCACTAACGGGGCCCCAGGTGATGAAGGTCTCTCTGGATCCAGAACATAACTATAGAGCTACAGTACTGAACAAATAATAGCGACATCCAATGCAGAGAGATCAGCAGAAAGCGACATCTGCAGAGGACCAGGCAAGGATCAGCAGACGACGATGGACAGAGAAGATCTGGAAGAAAGATCACCAGAAGGCAGGTCAGAGAGATGAGCAGAATTCCTGGAAAAGAGATCACTGCAGAGCAGAGAGATCAGCAGGAGACCAGACACGAGAACCAGCATAAGAAAAAGCAGAGAGATCAGCAGCAGGTCCGACATAAGGACCATCAGAAAGATAAGCAGCAGGTCCGGCATAAAGAGCATCAGAAAGATGAGCAGCAGGTCCGGCATAAGGACCATCAGAAAGATGAGCAGCAGGTCCGGCATAAGGACCATCAGAAAGATGAGCAGGAGGTCCGGCATATGGACCATCAGAAAGATGAGCAGGAGGTCCGGCATATGGACCATCAGAAAGATGAGCAGCAGGTCTGGCATAAGGACCATCAGAAAGATGAGCAGGAGGTCCGGCATAAGGACCATCAGAAAGATGAGCAGCAGGTCCGGCATAAGGACCATCAGAAAGATGAGCAGCAGGTCCGGCATAAGGACCATCAGAACGATGAGCAGGAGGTCCAGCATAAGGACCATCAGAAAGATGAGCAGGAGGTTCGGCATAAGGACCATCAGAAAGATGAGCAGGAGGTCCGGCATAAGGACCATCAGAAAGATGAGCAGGAGGTCCGGCATAAGGACCATCAGAAAGATAAGCAGGAGGTCCGGAATAAGGACCATCAGAAAGATGAGCAGGAGGTTCGGCATAACGACCATCAGAAAGATGAGAAGCAGGTCCGGCATAAGGACTATCAGAAAGATGAGCAGCAGGTCCGGCATAAGGACCATCAGAAAGATGAGCAGGAGGTCCGGCATAAGGACCATCAGAAAGATGAGCAGCAGGTCCGGCATAAGAACCATCAGAAAGATGAGCAGCAGGTCCGGCATAAGGACCATCAGAAAGATGAGCAGGAGGTCCGGCATAAGGACCATCAGAAAGATGAGCAGGAGGTCCGGCATAAGGACCATCAGAAAGATGAGCAGGAGGTTCGGCATAAGGACCATCAGAAAGATAAGCAGGAGGTCCGGCATAAGGACCATCAGAAAGATGAGCAGGAGGTCCGGCATAACGACCATCAGAAAGATAAGCAGGAGGTCCGGCATAAGGAACATCAGAAAGATGAGCAGGAGGTCCGGCATAACGACCATCAGAAAGATGAGCAGGAGGTCCGGCATAACGACCATCAGAAAGATGAGCAGGAGGTCCGGCATAACGACCATCAGAAAGATGAGCAGGAGGTTCGGCATAAGGACCATCAGAAAGATGAGCAGGAGGTCCGGCATAAGGACCATCAGAAAGATGAGCAGGAGGTCCAGCATAAGGACCAGCGCAAAGATCAGCATAAAGGTCCAGCAGAAGGCCCAGAGTCAGGATCAGGGTGACGCTGGACCTCCTTCTGTCAGCTCTCCATCATCTGAAACGAATCAGTCTTAGCTGCCACCACTCGTCGTATCAGGCTGACGAGACACCTTTGCATTAAATAACACCTAAGTGCTCTCTACAGCTGCTAGCGTTCACAGGGTTAATAATGCAATCTAGGTAACGCTTCTTCTAAGGTCCTGGAATCGTTAGAACAAAAGAAGGCTCTTATTAACCCCATCAGGACCCTGCCATTTTTCACCTTACTGCCATTTTTAGCAAATCTGACCAGTGTCACTTCCTGAGATTCTGAGATTGTTTTTCTCCTCACATATTGTACTTCATGACAGTGGTAAATTTGAGTCAAAATATTTCATTTTTATTTCTAAAAAAAATACCAAATTTACAAAAATTTTGAAAAATTGGCAAATTTCAATTTCGCTACATTTAAAGTAGATAGTAATACCTCTAAAAATAGTTTTTACTTTACATTCCCCATATGTCTTCTTCATGTTTAGATCATTTTGAAAATTACATTTTTTTTTTTGGGGACATTACAAGGCTTAGAAGTTTAGAAGCAAATCTTAAATTTTTTCAGAAAATTTCCAAAACCTACTTTTTAAGGACCAGTTCAGGTCTGAAGTCGCTTTCTGGGGCTTACATAATAGAAACCACCCAAAAATGACCCCATTCTAGAAATTACACCCCTCAAAGTATTCAAAACTGATTTTACTAACTTTGTTAACCCTTTAGGTGCCCCATGAGAATTAAAGGAAAATGGGAATGCCATTTCAAAATTTCACTTTTTTTAGCAGATTTTAAAATTTAATCCATTTTTCCTGCAACACATCAAGGGTTAACAGCCAAACAAAACTCAAAATCTATTACCCTGAATCTGGAGTTTACAGAAACACCCCATGTGAGCTCAAAAACTGCTGTATGGGCGCACGGCAGGCCTCAGAGTGGAAGGAGCGCCATATGGCGTTAGGAGAGCAGATTTAGCTGGGATGGTAATTGGGAGCTATGTCACATATGAAGACACCCTGAGGTGGCCCTACAGTGGAAACCCCCAAAAAATGACCCCATTCTAGAAACTACACCCCTCAAGGAATATTTCAAGATGAGTAGTGAGCACTTTGACCTCAGAAGGTGCTTACTAGAATTAGGAAACACTTGGCAGTGAAAATGAAAAATTGCATTATTTTCACAAAAAGGTTGCTTTATACCCACATTTTTCACTTTCCCAAAGAGTAACTGGACAAAATGCATGGGCGCACAGCAGGGCTGATATGGATTTTGCTGACTTGAATTGGCAGACATGGATTTTAGGTGCCACGTCACATTAAAAAAATTCCTGAGGTCCCCAGAAATTAAAAACCCCAGGTGACCCCATTTTGGAAAGAGCACCCCCTACGAACATTGTAAGTGGTGGAAAAGGCACTTTTAGCAAACAGGTGACTCCCAGAAGGCAGAAACACTTGTGAAAGCATTTCAAAGCACACATTTGAGAAAATAAAAATATTATTAGCAGACCCCAAATGTTCACTTTCACAAGGGGTTATTGCACCCCAGTTTGTGTTCCCCATTGTCTCCTCATTCAGGGAACGCCCCATATGTGCTTGTAGCCGGCTGTTCGGGCGCACAGCAGGCAAACAGCAAAAGTAGGAATTAGACCTAGCGTTAATTGTATTTCCAGGAGTCCGAGATGACAGCCCCACGTGGAGGACGTCTCCTCGCCCACTACTGGGACAGGAACAAAGAGGTTAAAAGCCATGATATAGGGGCTTATGTTCCCTCTTGAGAGATTCTCCGCATTTTCCCACCATTTCAGAGATTCTCGAGCTTTGTCTTTTATGTGAATTTTTTGATTGAGTGATTGTTGGTTTCCATCCCAGACCAAGAGAATCATCTTTTGTAACGTTCTCGAGTGGAACTGTCTCCAGACCGTCATGATACAGGCTGGCATCAAAGCCAGGATGCTGATCGCTCCGCTTATTGTACATACAGATTTCTTTGGAAAGGCCGTGACTTTTTCTAATAGGCTCATCTGTCTGCTTCCTCTTTCACTTCTTCTCTAATCGATCTGAGGTCCTTGAATAGTCACGGCTGTTCCTCCTTTACGGTGTTACTGATACAACCACTGCACAGTTGTTTAGTGTAAGGATCTTGAAGCCTCTGGTTGCATGTAGCACATCTTTTAGGCTTCTTTTGAGGGTAGTTTCGTTTCCCCCCTAGGAAGATATGACGGATAGTCTTTTAGAGTAGATACCCAGGGATAAAGAAAGGGACCCGGATATTTACTTACAGTTGTGTTCAAAATGATTCACCCCCAATGCTGTAAAGGGTTTTAGGGAATTTCGTGCACATTTGTAATTGTGTTCAGAATGAAATCTTACAAGGACTTTTTAAAGAACCAAATGCAACTAAAATGACACCAATTGTTTTTGTAATACAGAATTAAATGTTTTTTTTGTGATTTCTTCATTGACACAATTATCCAACCCCTTAAAGACGACCGCTCTTAAGAACAGAGGTTCATTCAAGTGTTTTCGATCCGGTATTGAAAACCCCTGTGGATGTCGAGGAGCAGCAATCAAGCAGAATAAGCCCCAATTAGGCAGAAGTAAAATGACTGTGATACTCAGCTCCTTCTAGACATTTACTGGTGTGTTTACAGACATGGTGAAGTCAGGAGAATGGTCCAGGAAGACAAGAGAAGAGGTGATTTCTCTTCACAGGAAGGGCAATGGCTATAAGAAGATTGCAGAGATGTTAAACATACCAAGAGACTCCATAGGAAGCATCATTCGCAAATTCAAGGCAAAGGGCACTGCTGAAACGCTACCTGGTCGTGGCAGAAAGAAGATGCTGACTTCGACTGCTGTGCGCTACCTGAAGCGCAAAGTGGAGAAAAGTCCCCGTGTGACTGCTGAGGAACTGAGAAAGATTTGTCAGATGCGGGTACCTGAAGTTTCAGCTCAGACAATAAGGCGCACACTGCGTAATGAAGGCCTCCATGCCAGAACTCCCAGGCGCACCCCCCTGCTGTCTCCAAAGAATAAGAAGAGTCGACTGCAGTATGCCAAAAGTCATGTGGACAAACCACAAAAGTGTTCTGTGGACTGATGAAACAAGATTAGAACTGTTTGGGCCCATGGATCAGCGCTATGTTTGGAGGAGGAAGAACAAGGCCTATGAAGAAAAGAACACCTTGCCTACTGTGAAGCATGGCGGGGGTCAATCCTGCTTTGGGGCTGTTTTGCTTCTACAGGTACAGGGAAGCTTCAGCGTGTGCAAGGTGCCATGAATTCTCTTCAGTACCAGGAGATATTGGATGAAAATGTGATGCAGTCCGTCACAAACCTGAGGCTTGGGAGACGTTGGACCTTTCACCAGGACAATGACCCCAAGCATACCTCCAAGTCCACTAGAGCATGGCTGCAGATTAAAGGCTGGAACATTGTGAAGAGGCCATCGCAGTCACCAGACTTACATCCGATTGAGAACCTCTGGTGGGACTTACAGAAAGCAGTTGCAGCGCGCAAGCCTAAGAATGTGACTGAACTGGAGGCTTTTACCATGAAGAATGGGCGAAGATACCCGTAGATCGCTGCAGACACTTGTGTCAGGCTATGCTTCACGTGTAAAAGCTGTTATAACTGGAAAAGGATGTTGTACTAAGTACTAAGAGTGAATGTCACTTGGGGGGTGAATAAAACTGATAATGATGTGAGCACAGAAAAGACATTTGTGCTGATTTCACTATAAATGTAATGTTATATTTGTCTGACTTACAAGGGCCTCTGTGATTTATTGTAAACAAGATGACGGAAATGATCAAAATCAATGTCAAACTGGAGAAAACACTCAATTTCAGTGGGGGGTGAATAATTTTGAGCACAACTGTACATGTCCCTGCACAGGAGGCTCTGGGGATGGCTCTCTGCGGATAGCCAAGGTATCCATAATGTGAGGACCCTGATGCTAGCTCCCCTGAGGTTTTAATACCACTGGCACTTACCCCTCCTGTTGCCGCATTGCCCCTCCTCTTCCTTCCAGGACTCATCCTAAGAGAGTCAACTGGATGGGACACGAGACTGGAAAGCCAGCCCTCCAGCGTCCCCTGCCACGAATGGACGCCGCAATCCTCCTCACCAGCATATCAGATTCAGGATATCAGGTTATATCGCTGAAGCCACTATGGGAGCCGCCATCTTGTTTCCGGCTGCCCTTCCTTGGCCCAGGAAATGATGTGATACGCCCTGCGTCTTGTGCGAACTGCGTCTTCCATGCGGTCCCGGCGTCCGTCAATGAGGAGGAGGAAGCCTGGTGCCCAGAGCCCCACCGAACATTTTGACCTAACAGGTATATCACAGAAATGAATATGTAGTGGTTGGTGAGAAGTGGATCTGTAAGCTCTGTGGACTAAATCAGAGATATAAAGTGGAAATACTACAGGGAGCATAAAGGATGAAATGACATTAATCCTCCAGGGATGAGCGGTAGACTCTGAGACACTCCTGCACAGGGCAGGTTTTGCAGTGGTAAATGGTGTCTTTCCTTATCCCCTTTGTGACACGCCCTGCATCTTTTTCGGTCCTTCCCTTCCTCGATGTCTGGGGGACTTGAGCTGGAAACGGTTTTCCTGGTACGACATGGGAACCATAACTCCCTGAAGTACTGGGACCCTCCCCGGCCTGGATTTAATAAATTAGGGCCTTGATAACCACTTCCTGGAACTGAAGGAAAGTTCCTTTGTGGCCTGCAGACTGAAATAGCGCGTACGCATTGTACAGCGCCATCTGTACGCGGCGCACGGCCAGCTTTTTGTACCACACCTTGGTTTTTCGTGTGGCACTGTAGGGCTTCAGAAGTTGATCTGAAAGCTCCCCCCCTCCCTTGTGCCTGCTGTAGTCCAGGATACAAACTGGTTTGGGGGTAGTGGTACCTCGTACAGGGGCAGAGCTGGCGTTAGTGTGAATGGTGGTTAGGAAGAGGACGTCCCTCTTGTCACCAGCATGTTCTCACGGAGGAGAGCCCTACTTTCACCCATTCTCAGTTGTTGTCCTACCAGGGACCTAGGGAGGCCTCTCTGATTTTTGCGCACTGTGCCGCACACCACAGTACCTCTGGCAGTTAGAGACATGAATAGGGCTATGCTTGTATAATAGTTATTCACGTAGAGGTGGTGACTCCGATCCAGCGGTGGGTGCAGTAACACACGATCTTCCCAGTAACTCCTAGGACGGGGGGCATTCTGGGGGTTCTATCCAGGAATCTTTCTCCTTGTGAATGCAGAACTTGTGGGTGAACCCGGAGCTACTCTCACAAAGTTTGTAAATCTTTATGCCATACCTTGCCCGTTTGTTAGGCAGGTACTGGCGGAATCTAATCCTCCCTTTGAAGAGTAATAGGGACTCATCTGCACAGACATTTTTATCAGGGTTGTACATCTCATCAAACCTGGTGTTAAAGTGATCAATGACAGGCCGAACTCTGAACAGACCAATGTCGGGTCGTTGTGCATTGTCGTCGTAGTGTAGGAATTTCCTAATTGACTCAAATCGCTTCCGGGTCGTGGTCTGACCGTAAATTGGAGTCTGGTAGAAAATGTCCAAACTCCAATATTGTCTAATGTTTGGCTTCATTACAGCGCCCATATGCAGCACGAGTCCCCAACACTTCATCATCTCTGCTGCACTTACTGGGGTCCGACCGAGGGGTCTAGCATATGCCAATGTAGGGTTCTGAGCAATGAATTGTTGGGCGTATAAATTGGTTTGGGCCACCATTACATTTACAAAGTCTTCAGAGAAGAAAATTTTGAAAAAACTAGTTCAGTGAAGACCGCACGGTCTGTCTATATTCCAGAACTGCCCTCAAACTCAGGAATTTGGGGCTGACAGGGGGTGGGGTCCATAAGGCTTCACTCTGGGGGCTTCCTTCACTGCTACCCTGGGGCGCCTTCTAGATGGTCCTTCATCAGCGGATGATGATGAGGGGGTAGAGGAAAGTGGCATCCTCTTCCTCTCACTGGCAGACTCCGCATCGGAGGCAGGCATAGCGTGCGCCTCTTCAGTGGAGTACACTCGTTGGGACGGAGCGGCCATTTTTATTTTATTGGGGTGTGACGTGTGAAATGTGTAAACCTTTATTTAGTGTGGGGTGTGTATGAGGTGCTTTCACACGTGAAGGGGCTTGTAATAATTTGGAAATATAGAGAAAAGAAGTAGAAAAAAAATATAATAATTGCAGGATGCACGCACAAACCTACACTACACTATATATATGTATAAGGAGAATATATATAACTACATGAAAAAAAAAAAAAACTCTGCACAGTAAACTGAGCAGACTGGTCAGAAAAATGGATGTTTCTGATCAGCGCTCAGCAGGTGCAGGACGCACACAGATATTATGTGTGTGCAAAAATCTACACTAACACTACCTGCAGACACTGCAGTATAGAAATTTACTACAGATACAAAAAAAGGACACTAGCCAAGAATATATATATATATATAAGATTCTAATGCCCCTTTCACACGAGCGAGTTTTCCGCGCGGGTGCAATGCGTGACGTGAACACATTGAGCCCGCACGGAATCCTGACCCATGCATTTCAATGGGGCTGTGTACATGAGCGTTGGTTTTCACGTATCACTTCTGCGTTGAGTGAAAATCACAGCATGTTCTATATTCTGCGATTTTCAAGCAAGTGCGGATGCAATGCATTTTTCATGGATGGTTGCTAAGAGATGTTGTTTGTAAACATTCCGTTTTATCACACGCGTGCAAAACGCATTAAATCGCATTGCACACACGTGGAAAAAACTGAATGCAATCGCAGGCAAAACTGGCAAAACTGAAGGGACTTGCTTGCGAAATCGCGCAGTATTCACTGAACGAATCCACACCTAATCCGCTCACGCTCGTCTGCAAGGGGCCTAACTATTAGTTCTTAAAAAAAAAAAAAAGCCACATATGAAAAAACAAAATATCTCCACCCAAAAAATCCGCCCAGGTGCTGAACAGTGAATTACGGACTGATCAGCACTTGGCGTTCACAGCTCGCACACAGAAACATCATCGCAGCCAGATAAAAGTGACAAAAAAAAGTCACAATTTGTTCGTCGTAGGCAACATCTGACTGGGGGGGGGGGGGGGATAGGGACAGGGATTAGGGCTTGGGAAGGGGGGTGGATTAGGGATCTGGAACTTCTGCTGCAAGAAAAATAAATAAATCACTGCAGCAGATGTTCCAGATGTTCTTCTTCTTCACAGGAAGCAGTAATAGCAGTGGTGGTGAACCATAAGTCCCAGCAAGCAGATACAGCACAGAGGGGAACAGGTCTACTCTGCACGCAGTCTCCAGCTAGAATGGCTGCATGCAGAAGGATTCTTCCGGTTCCCTGGCACAGGGCAGGGCCTTAGAGTAGTGACTAGGACAGACACATCGGAGCAGTGACCGGCACAGAAACGAGGCATGGCAGCAGTGACTGTCACAGGGTAGGGCCTCAGAGTAGTGACTACGATGGACACATCGGAGCAGTGACTGGCACAGAACAGAGGCATTGGAGCAGTGACTGTCACAGGGCAGGGCCTCAGAGTAGTGACTAGGACAGACACATCAGGGCAGTGACCAGCACAGAAACGAGGCATGGCAGCAGTGACTGGCACAGGGTAGGGCCTCAGAGTAGTGACTACGACGGACACATCGGAGCAGTGACTGGCACAGAAACGAGGCATGGCAGCAGTGACCGTCACAGGGTAGGGCCTCAGAGTAGCGACTAGGACAGACACATCAGGAGCAGTGACCAGCACAGAAACGAGGCATGGCAGCAGTGACTGGCACAGGGTAGGGCCTCAGAGTAGTGACTATGACGGACACATCGGAGTAGTGACCGGCACAGAACAGAGGCATGGCAGCAGTGACTGGAACAGGGCAGGGCCTCAGAGTAGTGACTAGGATGGACACATCAGAGCAGTGACTGGCACAGAACAGAGGCTTGGGAGCAGTGACTGGCACAGGGTAGGGCCTCAGAGTAGTGACTAGGACAGACACATCGGAGCAGTGACTACGACGGACACATCGGAGCAGTGACTGGCACAGAACGGAGGCATGGCAGCAGTGACTGGAACAGGGCAGGGCCTCAGAGTAGTGACTAGGACACACACATCGGAGCAGTGACTGGCACAGAACAGAGGCATGGGAGCAGTGACTTGAACAGGGCAGGGCCTCAGAGTAGTGACAAGGACACACACATCAGAGCAGTGACTGGCACAGAACAGAGGCTTGGGAGCAGTGACTGGCACAGGGTAAGGCCTCAGAGTAGTGACTAGGACAGACACATCGGAGCAGTGACTGGCACAGAACAGAGGCATGGCAGCAGTGACTGGCACAGGGCAGGACCTCAGAGTAGTGAGTACGACGGACACATCGGAGCAGTGACTGGCACAGAACAGAGGCATGGCAGCAGTGACTGGCACAGGGCAAGGCCTCAGAGTAGTGACTATGGCAGACACATCGGAGCAGTGACTGGCACAGAGTGGAGGCATCAGAGTAGTGACTAGGACGGACACATTGGAGCAGTGACCGTTACAAAACAGAGGCATGGCAGCCGTGAGTCGTGACTGGCACAGGGCAGAGGCATGGGAGTGGTGACTGGCACAGGGTGGAGGCGTCAGAGTAGCAGTTACATAGATGAGCCTGGCTGCTGCATTGAAGATAGACTGGAGAGGGTAAAGTCTGGTGAAGGGAAGGCCAATAAATTATAAGTTGAGAGTTTTGTTGTTTCCATAATGAGAAAGGGGGGATTCTAGAGATGTTTTTAAGGTGCAGGCGACATGAGAGGGCAAAATACCGAATATAGGGGGTGAAGGGTAGATCAGTGTCAAACATAACACTGAGAAAGACAAAGTTCCTGATCCAGCGCTCAAAAACCCGGTATAGACAGTCTGGAATGTAGAAAGGTCTTCTTTATTTCATTAAAAGGCGCATAAAATTAAAACATTACAGCCTCCATTGCACGTTTTGTATATTATAAACACCATTTAGAACGTACTACCCTATTGTGCGCTTTTTTACTGTACCCCAAATATCTAGGCACGTCCGTAATTCCAAAGAAACGTCACACCGAGACAGCGGGCGTGCTGCCTAGGATGGTAGTGCCACATACTGAGAGGGAGATATCGGATTTGGGTAGGTTAGTAGATGGAGAGAAGACAGGAAGTTCTGTATTTGAAAGATTCAATTTCAGATAGAGAGAGGACATGATGTTACAGAGGACAGCCACTGGAGGATATGATGTTACAGAGGACAGCCACCGGAGGACATGATGTTACAGAGGACAGCCACTGGAGGACATGATGTTAAAGAGGACAGTCACTGGAGGACATGATGTTAAAGAGGACAGTCACTGGAGGACATGATGTTAAAGAGGACAGTCACTGGAGGACATGATGTTACAGAGGACAGACAGACACTGGAGGACGTGATGTTACAGAGGACAGACAGTCACTGGAGGACGTGATGTTACAGAGGATAGACAGTCACTGGAGGACATGATGTTACAGAGGACAGACAGACACTGGAGGACATGATGTTACAGAGGACAGACACTGGAGGACATGATGTTACAGAGGACACAGTCACTGGAGGACATGATGTTACAGAGGACACAGTCACTGGAGGACATGATGTTACAGAGGACAGACAGTCACTGGAGGACATGATGTTACAGAGGACAGACAGTCACTGGAGGACATGATGTTACAGAGGACAGTCACTGGAGGACATGATGTTACAGAGGACAGACACTGGAGGACATGATGTTACAGAGGACAGTCACTGGAGGACATGATGTTACAGAGGACACAGTCACTGGAGGACATGATGTTACAGAGGACAGACAGTCACTGGAGGACATGATGTTACAGAGGACACAGTCACTGGAGGACATGATGTTACAGAGGACAGTGACAATGGAGGACATGATGTTACAGAGGACAGACACTGGAGGACATGATGTTACAGAGGACAGACACTGGAGGACATGATGTTACAGAGGACAGACAGTCACTGGAGGACATGATGTTACAGAGGACAGACAGTCACTGGAGGACGTGATGTTACAGAGGACAGACAGTCACTGGAGGACGTGATGTTACAGAGGACAGACAGTCACCGGAGGACGTGATGTTACAGAGGACAGACACTGGAGGACATGATGTTACAGAGGACAGACAGTCACTGGAGGACATGATGTTACAGAGGAGAGTCACTGGAGGACATGATGTTACAGAGGACAGAGTCACTGGAGGACATGATGTTACAGAGGACAGTGACACTGGAGGACATGATGTTACAGAGGACAGACACTGGAGGACATGATGTTACAGAGGACATACAGTCACTGGAGGACATGATGTTACAGAGGACAGACAGTCACTGGAGGACATGATGTTACAGAGGACAGTCACTGGAATAGAGTACGTTATTCGTGATTACATTAACTGCAAAACACGTGGTGTCATTTATCAGCTCACGTGTGAATGCGGCAAAGAAAATATTGGCAAGACTATTTGGGAATTTAGTAGGAGGGTGGGTGAGCATCTTAATGATATTGCCAACATCAGGGACCCCCTGTCGCGAAACACGTCCACTGCCTTCATGATGGCAGAGCACGTATCTCCCTCATAGGCATTGATAAAATCAACCCACCTGTGAGAGGAGGTGATTGGGATAAGATGATCTTGCAGAGGGAGGCCCGCTGGATTTATTATCTCACGAACTACAGCCCTGCTTGGACTTAATGAACAGCTGACATTTGACTCGTCATTACATGTGGGCTCCGTATCCGTATTTATCGATTCCCCAATAGGTCATTTGTTCATAGACCTTTATACCCCTGGGAATTTGCTCTTTTTGTGATTTTAGCTCATGAAATCCCCCTCTCTTTTCCTTTTAATTTCCCCCACTCTATTTTATTTATCTTTAATGTACTTTTTAGATTGAGAATTGTCCATTAGGCATCTAATCTCTTCCAGTCCTTGCAGCATTAGAGCTCTGCCGATAAGCTCCTCTCTTTCTTTTCTAGGTTGAATACCGAGGGGCAGGCTGTATTGTTGCCCATTCGAGCAACTAGGGCGGTCCCTGTTATATCGGAGGGTCCTCTTTGCTGGGCACTGTGCTCGTTGCAACCCACTGTAGTTCCGCCCCACATGATTCGGTGCTGCGCTTCATTAGATGCTGCGATGCGTTTCATTGGTCTGCCGTCGCTTCCTGTGTTTTGCGGCGTATCGGTCACGTGTCCTGGATCATCTGACCGGGGTGGGCGGAACTCGGGTCCAGGCGCGCACAGCACGGCGTTTAAATTACGGCACCATACGCCGGGTTTTAGGCACACAAATGAGAGGCATCCCATACCCACTGCGGGAGCCTTTTCAGTTTGACGGTAGCCCAGTTCCATTGATGGGCGCACTTTAAACAAGGGGAACTTCTATACCCTTGCTTTTTCTTTTGGTCAACCGTAAGGTAGGGCCCGCTTTAATGTGTTTACATTCTCTTTTAACCTGATTTGTTCATTTTCCTGATACACTTTTTTATTTCATTTTTTGTAAGACGTATCTTTGCTTAAAAATCCTTTTGAAATATTTTCCCTAATGAAATATCAAATGAAATGTGACACGCCGAGAACTATCTCATAGAGATTCCGCCCGGGCTAGGGTCAGGTATCCAGACGGAGTTGCCCCTTTCGGGGTGAGTTGCTCTGTATAGATAGGTAGGGCTGCCCTAGTCTCCTTCCCTCACCCAGGGACTTCTAGGGACAGCCGTCCCTGCTGATAATTCTATATATGAGATTTCAAAACCTAAACTTGTACAAGAAAGCTCAAGAATGAATGGTTGCCTGATTGGTTCCGATTGAAAGTACAGGTACATTCCAATTCTTATATGACATGGCATATGTATGTATTGATGGGCCTCAGGACTCAATACAATACCATTCAGGAATCCATGTAGTGATTATGTGCATTATGTTTAAAATGGTAGATGGTGCAATTTATGTATTTTATTGAATATTATTAAAAGTTAGGTTTTATCTCCCTTTTGCCCCAGGTGGGGTTTTTGGTATATAAGAGTGACGCATCCCAGAGAACTGGTGCAGCACGAGAATAATCCTGGGAGAGAAGGCAAGGATTAGGCATGTTCTTCTTGGTCTGCTGGCAATTTACAGAACAAGGGTAAGATGGATGCTTTGTGGGTAATGTCTTACTGATGATCTAAAGGATTAGCCTCCCATGTGCTAGATTTAGAGAACCACTGATAAGCCAGGTATCCTGTGTAGGAATGTTGAGGGAATGCGTCATCTCAAGAGAAACTGACTTATTTCCATGTGTTCATTGCTTACTGCCAAGATTCCCTGACCTAAATTCCATGTGGAAACAGGCAAAATCCCAAGATCATTAGAAGTAGAACATTCTCCATAGATTCCTCACAGTCCTGCTGTGGAGGATGACATTTAACTCTGAAATGCTTTCCTAGCTTCTTCTTCTGCTCGAGGCATTAGGGAGAATAAACCCGGACGCCAGGCATGAGCTTCCGACATGTAGGGGTTAGAGCCATCAACCTTTGTGTCACTCCCTCTTCATCTGTGTGGCGAGGGCCCGCTTCCACAGTTTGATGCTAATTCGATCATAAAATCTTTCCTTCCAGGGTCATCCTCCATTTGACTTATGATTCTTTTCCCGCTGATTTAAGAATCTTGATTTTAGCAAGTTGTTCTTCTCAAAATTCCTACCAGGTCAAATTCCGTGGCCGTTTCCTTTCTGATTGAGTGGGTTTGGCTTTTCGATGACCTCCCTGTACTAATGGGGGAAGCTAATTAATGTATGTACAGGCATACATTTCCACTGCAGCTACAAGTCAACCATTTGAATGAATGGCCTCTCATGTAATCAGTGCAGAAGATTACAGGCTCTCTATTCTGGAACACAGTGAGGTCCTAGAAGTGGGTGTATGGACAGGAGTTGTCTTAAGACAATCTCCTGATATCTGCCATCAGACGTGAAGAGAACACTGGCCATGCTTGAGGGTGTTTTTCTTCCTCTGGATCCAGTGGACATGAGAATATATGAGTTACATTGACATATCCATATGTGTAAAGACCACACATCCAAAATGTCAGCATGATAATGGATGTCCAAACACCAATGGCTTTCCATGTGTAGACACGTGAGGGCTATGAGCGTGACTAGGTTTGAGGCCAGCTGTAAAGATATGCACTTTGAGAGCCTCAGACTCTGATCGGTATTCTATCTCCACATAAACCTGTCTTCATGTATTCTTCAGCAAATAACCCTGCTTATGATTCTAGCACAGGTCCTTAGATCAGCATGCACCTTCCATAGTGTGACTGCTCTTACAGTACAGAAACCACGGTCACCAGTCTTACAGTAGAGTGACTGCTCGGACAGAGGACCTCCATGATGTGGACAGACCACTGTGAGCACCTTCCATAGTGTGACTGCTCTTACAGTACAGAAACCACGGTCACCAGTCTTACAGTAGAGTGACTGCTCGGACAGAAGACCTCCATGATGTGGACAGACCACTGTGAGCATCTTCCATAGTGTGACTGCTCTTACAGTACAGAAACCAGGGTCACCAGTCTTACAGTAGAGTGACTGCTCGGACAGAGGACCTCCATGATGTGAACAGACCACTGTGAGCACCTTCCATAGTGTGACTGCTCTTACAGTACAGAAACCACGGTCACCAGTCTTACAGTAGAGTGACTGCTCGGACAGAGGACCTCCATGATGTGGACAGACCACTGTGAGCACCTTCCATAGTGTGACCGGTCTTACAGTACAGAAACCAGGGTCACCAGTCTTACAGTAAAGTGACTGTTCGGACTCGCACTTCCTGTTGTAAAAATCACACGAGAGAGACCCGCTGGAACAAGGCAGGTCTTGTTCCAACACAGCAAAGTGGAGAAATCACAGTGGACTGGACCGTGCCGATCTACATACAAATGATGAATTCTTCACCCCAACATTTGAATGTGTTTCATAAAATGTGTTTTGGGTCACTTTTTTTTAAAACAAAATAGAACTGTTCCAAACAATCACCTTGTGGGAACCGCACGTCCAGGCGCCTCAACCTCTGGATGCCAACCAGGTGCTGTTAGGTCAAGTTGAAGGAACATGGTGATATCATAAATCTATTGATCAGGTCCAGAGACAACACAAAGACAGAGAGATAGATGGATGTCCTCGGAGGGACTGTCTGAAGTGTACAAGACAACACAAGTCTTCTCTCCACTAGGTTCAGACACACATTTGACAACAAGCATCACATCCACGTTGACTGAAACGTTATGAGGTGCCATATGTGCTATTGTGTGCACAGCCCTAAATCATCTGCCGGCCCACACAACATGCTGCTAGCACCTGACATAACCATCTTCTCCAGCCACAGACCAGCAAAGATCAAGACTAGTACATCACCACCTAGAGGAGAAACTCCCTCACTGACAGGGGGTATATGCCAGCCAAGAAAAGAAAAGTGGACAAGGGCACCGCACGGGGCTCTCTGCTATAGACATCTGCATGTTATCAAGAGGGCCGATGAAATGGAGCGAGACTGCAATGACAGACTACAAGGGGATGGATGCAGTCTGTAACCATGGAGAAACAAAGACTCGGACAGGAGTTGTATACACATAACAGGAGATCTGACCATTTCATTTTAGATGCATTGGGGCAGAAAAAAAATAGGCTTTAATGCCACCCAAAATGTGGGTACAACCTTGTGACCCTCCGCAGCTATAAACATCCAAACCTCGGCGGAATAAGTCCCACAAAAAGAAAGCAAGAGTCAGAAGATGGATCAGGACTGAAGGAACTCCAGACAATGGTCAATCAGAAATCTAACCAACAAGATGGAGCGTACATAATGACACGAGCAGCTCCTCATTCCTCAGCACATGAACCAGACCTGCTCAAGCTACCCAAAATATACTCGGGGAGTATTCAGTGGAAAACGCCACAGGCAAGTACTCCGGTCAGGGGGTTAGGACGCCACTTAACGCTCAGTCATCAAGTCTCTGACGGATGACTCGTTGATATATGGATGCACGGAGGGCTTTTTGCAGCCTTACAGACTATGTTACAATGACGGCATTATCTGCTTGCTATGGATGATTCCATACGTCACGTCATATGAAGCTACTAATTCCACAATAACCAAGTGATACAGGGAGAGGCATCGGTGTCCTGTCCACTTGGAGATAAAAGACCAAGACGACACCCAACAATTGATTAACAGTACCTCGCCATTGTGAGGCTTCAAGCAGAATGTTCGCAGACGGAGGATGTTCTCCCATTGAAAAAACTGATGCTGAAGGCCACAGGACACGTTCCTGAGAAGCTGACATTTTGTGGAGATATACCCACCACTGGTGTTGGCTTTTTTTTTATAAATTGTTTGAGGTGAGGAAATCACCATTGCTGCTTTTACTTAAATGCCCAACTTTCAGGATATAATATCACTGGAACAGGAACTTCATACGTTTCCCCGAAAGCCAAATATCCCTAGCAGTGTATATACTGTATGATCGCAAGGTCTTTTAAGCCTGTATTACACAGGCTGACTGAGCAAGCGATAATCAGGAGGAAATGACCCCCCCGGCAATGGCCTGCCAGCTAGCGGAGGATATCGCTGCTATTACATACAGTGCTCGGCCCCAGGCTGTCTAGTGGTTTGCCAGCAGCAGATCATAATTAGACAGCACAATCTAAATGTTCTGAAAAACAATCGCCCGGTGAAGAAGCGTTTGCTCGTTCATCGGGCAATTGGCAGCAGTATTAGGGTACCTTCACACACGCCAGATTTTGTGGCAGAAAATTCAGGAACTGTGCCACAAAATCTGCCACGTGTGAAAGCACACACGAACTGCAAGATGATCTCTAACGAACGTTCATCTACTGAAAAATCTGGTGTAATACAGCATTAAAGGATCTGCTGATTGTAAGTAAACCCAGTTGAACTTTTCCTGAAACCATCCTCATGATAAAAGTCTACCTTCACTAACTACAGGCCTCCTACAGATACTGCACTTTCAGTAAAGAAGTGAGTTTTCAGGTCACTGAAACTGGAGATTATATGTGAGGAGGTGTCAGGAGATGTATGAAGAGGACAGGTTGTGGACTGGAGATTATATGTGAGGAGGAATCAGGAGATGAGGTCAGAGATGTATGGAGAGGACAGGTTGTGGGCTGGAGATTATATATGAGGAGGTATCAGGAGATTAGGTCAGAGATGTATGGAGAGGACAGGTTGTGGACAGGAGATTATATGTGAGGAGGTATCAGGAGATGAGGTCAGAGATGTATGGAGAGGACAGGTTGTGGACTGGAGATTACATGTGAGGAGGTATCAGGAGATGAGGTCAGAGATGTATGGAGAGGACAGGTTGTGGACTGGAGATTATATGTGAGGAGGTATCAGGAGATGAGGTCAGAGATGTATGGAGAGGACAGGTTGTGGACTGGAGATTATATGTGAGGAGGTATCAGGAGATGAGGTCAGAGATGTATGGAGAGGACAGGCTGTGGACTGGAGATTATATGTGAGGAGGTATCAGGAGATGAGGTCAGAGATGTATGGAGAGGACAGGCTGTGGACTGGAGATTATATGTGAGGAGGTATCAGGAGATGAGGTCAGAGATGTATGGAGAGGACAGGCTGTGGACTGGAGATTATATGTGAGGAGGTATCAGGAGATGAGGTCAGAGATGTATGGAGAGGACAGGCTGTGGACTGGAGATTATATGTGAGGAGGTATCAGGAGATGAGGTCAGAGATGTATGGAGAGGACAGGCTGTGGACTGGAGATTATATGTGAGGAGGTATCAGGAGATGAGGTCAGAGATGTATGGAGAGGACAGGTTGTGGACTGGAGATTATATGTGAGGAGGTATCAGGAGATGAGGTCAGAGATGTATGGAGAGGACAGGTTGTGGACTGGAGATTATATGTGAGGAGGTATCAGGAGATGAGGTCAGAGATGTATGGAGAGGACAGGTTGTGGACTGGAGATTATATGTGAGGAGGTATCAGGAGATGAGGTCAGAGATGTATGGAGAGGACAGGTTGTGGACTGGAGATTATATGTGAGGAGGTATCAGGAGATGAGGTCAGAGATGTATGGAGAGGACAGGCTGTGGACTGGAGATTATATGTGAGGAGGTATCAGGAGATGAGGTCAGAGATGTATGGAGAGGACAGGCTGTGGACTGGAGATTATATGTGAGGAGGTATCAGGAGATGAGGTCAGAGATGTATGGAGAGGACAGGTTGTGGACTGAGATTATATGTGAGGAGGTATCAGGAGATGAGGTCAGAGATGTATGGAGAGGACAGGCTGTGGACTGGAGATTATATGTGAGGAGGTATCAGGAGATGAGGTCAGAGATGTATGGAGAGGACAGGCTGTGGACTGGAGATTATATGTGAGGAGGTATCAGGAGATGAGGTCAGAGATGTATGGAGAGGACAGGTTGTGGACTGGAGATTATATGTGAGGAGGTATCAGGAGATGAGGTCAGAGATGTATGGAGAGGACAGGTTGTGGACTGGAGATTATATGTGAGGAGGTATCAGGAGATGAGGTCAGAGATGTATGGAGAGGACAGGTTGTGGACTGGAGATTATATGTGAGGAGGTATCAGGAGATGAGGTCAGAGATGTATGGAGAGGACAGGCTGTGGACTGGAGATTATATGTGAGGAGGTATCAGGAGATGAGGTCAGAGATGTATGGAGAGGACAGGCTGTGGACTGGAGATTATATGTGAGGAGGTATCAGGAGATGAGGTCAGAGATGTATGGAGAGGACAGGCTGTGGACTGGAGATTATATGTGAGGAGGTATCAGGAGATGAGGTCAGAGATGTATGGAGAGGACAGGTTGTGGACTGGAGATTATATGTGAGGAGGTATCAGGAGATGAGGTCAGAGATGTATGGAGAGGACAGGCTGTGGACTGGAGATTATATGTGAGGAGGTATCAGGAGATGAGGTCAGAGATGTATGGAGAGGACAGGCTGTGGACTGGAGATTATATGTGAGGAGGTATCAGGAGATGAGGTCAGAGATGTATGGAGAGGACAGGCTGTGGACTGAGATTATATGTGAGGAGGTATCAGGAGATGAGGTCAGAGATGTATGGAGAGGACAGGCTGTGGACTGGAGATTATATGTGAGGAGGTATCAGGAGATGAGGTCAGAGATGTATGGAGAGGACAGGTTGTGGACTGGAGATTATATGAGGAGGTATCAGGAGATGAGGTCAGAGATGTATGGAGAGGACAGGCTGTGGACTGGAGATTATATGTGAGGAGGTATCAGGAGATGAGGTCAGAGATGTATGGAGAGGACAGGCTGTGGACTGGAGATTATATGTGAGGAGGTATCAGGAGATGAGGTCAGAGATGTATGGAGAGGACAGGTTGTGGACTGAGATTATATGTGAGGAGGTATCAGGAGATGAGGTCAGAGATGTATGGAGAGGACAGGTTGTGGACTGGAGATTATATGTGAGGAGGTATCAGGAGATGAGGTCAGAGATGTATGGAGAGGACAGGTTGTGGACTGGAGATTATATGTGAGGAGGTATCAGGAGATGAGGTCAGAGATGTATGGAGAGGACAGGTTGTGTACTGGAGATTATATGTGAGGAGGTATCAGTAGATTAGGTCAGAGATGTATGGAGAGGACAGGTTGTGGACTGGAGATTATATGTGAGGAGGTATCAGGAGATGAGGTCAGAGATGTATGGAGAGGACAGGTTGTGGACTGGAGATTATATGTGAGGAGGTATCAGGAGATGAGGTCAGAGATGTATGGAGAGGACAGGCTGTGGACTGGAGATTGTGTGTGAGGAGGTATCAGGAGATGAGGTCAGAGATGTATGGAGAGGACAGGTTGTGGACTGGAGATTGTGTGTGAGGAGGTATCAGGAGATGAGGTCAGAGATGTATGGAGAGGACAGGCTGTGGACTTGAGATTATATGTGAGGAGGTACCAGGAGATTAGGGATCTCGAGATGTGCGGGGAAGTGAATGAGGAGGGATAGAAGATGAACTCATTTCTGTTTTCTCCGTGTTTTATGACATATGATGAATAGGAGGAGGATATGGCGGAGACACTGGGATCATGGAGAACAGGAAAGTGACATCTGGGCTGAGTTTTCCCTCCATCAGAACAGCGAGCACTTAGCAATGTTGCACTTAGCTCCGCACATGTCAAGCTATTAGCACCATGGACTTGAAGGCACCATATCTGCACCCACTTTGTCAGGCTCCCGTCCTGATCACAGCACCTCAGGGTGTAGATATGGGTATACAGGTATCTCTCCTCTCCACCTCCAGAGTGAGGTAGTTCTACTTCTAAGATCACTCACATCTGTCCAGGGGTCCAGTCTAATCAGCCCCAGCTTACACCACTACCCGAGGACCCGGACAAGGTGGACCCCATCAGTCTCTGCTCAACTGCTTCCAACTAAGAACACCGAAATACAGCACCCAATAAAAATAAGAGAAGAATCCGCCATATATTACAAGACGACGCATTGCCCTGCTACAGCTTCATACAAACCAGCAGTAATACAGCGGGGTGCAGAAGAAGCAGTCTCCAGAGTCCTCTGCAGGAGAGGGCGCGCAGGGTGTGAGGCAAGAGACAGGGTGCAGGGTGTGAGACAGGAGACGGGGTGCAGGGTGTGAGGCAGGAGACGGGGTGCAGGGTGTGAGGCAGGAGACGGGGTGCAGGGTGTGAGGCAGGAGACGGGGTGCAGGGTGTGAGGCAGGAGAAGGGGTGCAGGGTGTGAGGCAGGAGAAGGGGTGCAGGGTGTGAGGCAGGAGACGGGGTGCAGGGTGTGAGGCAGGAGACGGGGTGCAGGGTGTGAGGCAGGAGACGGGGTGCAGGGTGTGAGGCAGGAGACGGGGTGAAGGGTGTGAGGCAGGAGACGGGGTGCAGGGTGTGAGGCAGGAGAAGGGGTGCAGGGTGTGAGGCAGGAGACGGGGTGCAGGGTGTGAGGCATCACACCCTGCGCCCTCTCCTGTATCACACACACACTCTGCACTCTCTCCTGTATCACACTCAACCTGCACCCTCTCCTGTATCACACACACACTCTGCACTCTCTCCTGTATCACACACACACTGTGCACCCTCTCCTGTATCACACACACACTGTGCACTCTCTCCTGTATCACACACACACACTCTGCACCCTCTCCTGTATCAGACACACACCCTCTCCTGTATCACACACATTCTGGACCCTCTCCTGTATCACGCACTGTCTCCAGTATCACACACACACACATTCTGCACCCTCTCCTGTATCACACACTCTGTCCTGTATCACACACACACTTTGCACTCTCTCCTGTATCAAACACACACTCTGCACCCTCTCCTGTATAACACACACACTCTCTCTCCTGTATCACACACACACTCTGCACCCTCTCCTGTATCACACACACTCTCTCCTGTATCACATTCTGGACCCTCTCCTGTATCACACACACACTGTGCACCCTCTCCTGTATCACACACACACTGGCACCCTCTCCTGTATCACACACACTCTGCACCCTCTCCTGTATCACACACACACTGTGCACCCTCTCCTGTATCACACACACTCTGCACCCTCTCCTGTATCAGACACACACCCTCTCCTGTATCACACAAACTCTCTCCTGTATCACATTCTGCACCCTCTCCTGTATCACACACACACTCTCTCCTGTATCACATTCTGGACCCTCTCCTGTATCACACACACACACACTGCACCCTCTCCTGTATCACACACACACACTCTGCACCCTCTCCTGCATCACACACACACTCTGCACCCTCTCCTGTATCACACACACACACTCTGCCCCCTCTCCTGTATCACACACACTGTGCACCCTCTCCTGTATCACACACACACACTGTGCCCCCTCTCCTGTATCACACACACACTCTGCACCCTCTCCTGTATCACACACACACTGTGCACCCTCTCCTGTATCACACACACACTGTGCACCCTCTCCTGTATCACACACACACTCTGCACCCTCTCCTGTATCACACACACACTCTGCACCCTCTCCTGCATCACACACACACTCTGCACCCTCTCCTGTATCACACACACACTCTGCACCCTCTCCTGTATCACACACACACTGTGCACCCTCTCCTGTATCACACACACTCTGCACCCTCTCCTGTATCACACACACACTCTGCACCCTCTCCTGTATCACACACACACTCTGCACCCTCTCCTGTATCACACACACTCTGCACCCTCTCCTGTATCACACACACACTCTGCACCCTCCCCTGTATCACACACACACACTCTGCACCCTCTCCTGTATCACACACACACTCTGCACCCTCTCCTGTATCACACACACACTCTGCACCCTCTCCTGTATCACACACACTCTCTCCTGTATCACATTCTGGACCCTCTCCTGTATCACACACACACTGTGCACCCTCTCCTGTATCACACACACACTCTGCACCCTCTCCTGTATCACACACACACTCTGCACCCTCTCCTGTATCACACACACACTCTGCACCCTCTCCTGTATCACACACACACTCTGCACCCTCTCCTGTATCACACACACTCTCTCCTGTATCACACACACACTGTGCACCCTCTCCTGTATCACACACACACTCTCTCCTGTATCACACACATTCTGGACCCTCTCCTGTATCACGCACTGTCTCCAGTATCACACACACACACATTCTGCACCCTCTCCTGTATCACACACTCTGTCCTGTATCACACACACACTTTGCACCCTCTCCTGTATCACACACACACTCTGCACCCTCTCCTGTATCACACACTCTGCACCCTCTCCTGTATCAGACACACACCCTCTCCTGTATCACACAAACTCTCTCCTGTATCACATTCTGCACCCTCTCCTGTATCACACACACACTCTCTCCTGTATCACATTCTGGACCCTCTCCTGTATCACACACACTCTGCACCCTCTCCTGTATCACACACACACTCTGCACCCTCTCCTGTATCACACACACACTCTGCACCCTCTCCTGTATCACACACACACTGTGCACCCTCTCCTGTATCACACACACACTCTGCACCCTCTCCTGTATCACACACACACTGTGCACCCTCTCCTGTATCACACACACACTCTGCACCCTCTCCTGTATCACACACACACACACTCTCTCCTGTATCACATTCTGGACCCTCTCCTGTATCACACACACACTGTGCACCCTCTCCTGTATCACACACACACTCTCTCCTGTATCACACACATTCTGGACCCTCTCCTGTATCACGCACTGTCTCCAGTATCACACACACACATTCTGCACCCTCTCCTGTATCACACACTCTGTCCTGTATCACACACACACTTTGCACCCTCTCCTGTATCACACACACACACTCTCTCTCCTGTATCACACACACACTCTGCACCCTCCCCTGTATCACACACACACACTCTGCACCCTCTCCTGTATCACACACACACACTCTGCACCCTCTCCTGTATCACACACACACTCTGCACCCTCCCCTGTATCACACACACACACACACACACACTCTCTCTCCTGTATCACACACACACTCTGCACCCTCTCCTGTATCACACACACACACACTCTCTCCTGTATCACATTCTGGACCCTCTCCTGTATCACACACTGTGCACCCTCTCCTGTATCACACACACACTCTGCACCCTCTCCTGTATCAGACACACACCCTCTCCTGTATCACACACACTCTCTCCTGTATCACACACACTGCACCCTCTCCTGTATCCCACACACACACTGTGCACCCTCTCCTGTATCACACACACACTGTGCACCCTCTCCTGTATCACATTCTGGACCCTCTCCTGTATCACACACTTTCTCCAGTATCACACACACACTGTGCACCCTCTCCTGTATCACACACACACACTGTGCACCCTCTCCTGTATCACACACATACTCTCTCCTGTATAACACACACACTCTGCACCCTCTCCTGTATCACACACACACACTCTCTCCTGTATAACACACACTCTGCACCATCTCCTATATCACACACACATACTCTCTCCTGTATCACATTCTGGACCCTCTCGTGTATCACACACACTCTCTCCTGTATCACATTCTGGACCCTCTCCTGTATCACACACACACTGTGCACCCTCTCCTGTATCACACACACACTGTGCACCCTCTCCTGTATCACATTCTGGACCCTCTCCTGTATCACACACACACACACTGTGCACCCTCTCCTGTATCACACACACACTGTGCACCCTCTCCTGTATCACACACACTCTCTCCTGTATCACATTCTGGACCCTCTCCTGTATCACACACACACACACACTGTGCACCCTCTCCTGTATCACATTCTGGACCCTCTCCTGTATCACACACACACTGTGCACCCTCTCCTGTATCACATTCTGGACCCTCTCCTGTATCACACACACACTGTGCACCCTCTGCTGTATCACACACACACTGTGCACCCTCTCCTGTATCACACACTCTGCACCCTCTCCTGTATCACACACACTCTCTCCTGTATCACATTCTGGACCCTCTCCTGTATCACACACACTCTCTCCTGTATCACATTCTGGACCCTCTCCTGTATCACACACACTCTCTCCTGTATCACATTCTGGACCCTCTCCTGTATCACACACACACTGTGCACCCTCTCCTGTATCACACACACTCTGCACCCTCTCCTGTATCACACACACACACTCTCTCCTGTATCACACACACTCTCTGCACCCTCTCCTGTATCACACATACTCTCTGCACCCTCTCCTGTATCACACACACACTCTCTCCTGTATCACACACACTGTGCACCCTCTCCTGTATCACACACACTCTCTCCTGTATCACATTCTGGACCCTCTCCTGTATCACACACACACACTGTGCACCCTCTCCTGTATCACACACACACACTCTGCACCCTCTCCTGTATCAGACACACTGTGCACCCTCTCCTGTATCACACACACACACTGTGCCCCCTCTCCTGTATCTACACACACTCTCCTCCTGTATCACACACACTCTGCACCCTCTCCTGTATCACACACACTCTGCACCCTCTCCTGTATCACACTCACACTCTCTCCTGTATCACATTCTGGACCCTCTCCTGTATCACACACACTGTGCACCCTCTCCTCTATCACACACACACACACACTCTGCACCCTCTCCTGTATCACACACACACACTGCACCCTTTCCTGTATCACACACACTCTCTCCTGTATCACATTCTGCACCCTCTCCTGTATCACACACACATTCTGCACCCTCTCCTGTATCACACACACACTCTGCACCCTCTCCTGTATCACACACACACTCTGCACCCTCTCCTGTATCACACACACACTCTGCACCCTCTCCTGTATCACACACTCTCTGCACCCTGTCCTGTATCACACACACTGCACCCTCTCATGTATCACATTCTGGACCCTCTCCTGTATCACACACACACTGTGCACCCTCTCCTGTATCACACATACACACACACTCTCTCCTGTATCACATTCTGGACCCTCTCCTGTATCACACACACACTGTGCACCCTCTCCTGTATCACACACACACACTGTGCACCCTCTCCTGTATCACACACATACTCTCTCCTGTATAACACACACACTCTGCACCCTCTCCTGTATCACACACACACTGTGCACCCTCTCCTGTATCACATTCTGGACCCTCTCCTGTATCACACACACACACACTGTGCACCCTCTCCTGTATCACACACACACTGTGCACCCTCTCCTGTATCACACACACTCTCTCCTGTATCACATTCTGGACCCTCTCCTGTATCACACACACACTGTGCACCCTCTCCTGTATCACATTCTGGACCCTCTCCTGTATCACACACACACTGTGCACCCTCTCCTGTATCACATTCTGGACCCTCTCCTGTATCACACACACACTGTGCACCCTCTGCTGTATCACACACACACTGTGCACCCTCTCCTGTATCACATTCTGGACCCTCTCCTGTATCACACACACTCTCTCCTGTATCACATTCTGGACCCTCTCCTGTATCACACACACACTGTGCACCCTCTCCTGTATCACATTCTGGACCCTCTCCTGTATCACACACACTCTGCACCCTCTCCTGTATCACACACACACACTCTCTCCTGTATCACACACTCTCTGCACCCTCTCCTGTATCACACACACTCTCTGCACCCTCTCCTGTATCACACACACACTCTCTCCTGTATCACACACACTGTGCACCCTCTCCTGTATCACACACACTCTCTCCTGTATCACATTCTGGACCCTCTCCTGTATCACACACACACACTGTGCACCCTCTCCTGTATCACACACACACTCTGCACCCTCTCCTGTATCAGACACACACTCTCCTGTATCACACACACACTCTGCACCCTCTCCTGTATTACACACACTCTCCCCTGTATCACACACACTCTGCACCCTCTCCTGTATCACACACACTCTGCACCCTCTCCTGTATCACACTCACACTCTCTCCTGTATCACATTCTGGACCCTCTCCTGTATCACACACACTGTGCACCCTCTCCTCTATCACACACACACACACACACTCTGCACCCTCTCCTGTATCACACACACACACTGCACCCTTTCCTGTATCACACACACTCTCTCCTGTATCACATTCTGCACCCTCTCCTGTATCACACACACATTCTGCACCCTCTCCTGTATCACACACACACTCTGCACCCTCTCCTGTATCACACACACTCTGCACCCTCTCCTGTATCACACACACACTCTGCACCCTCTCCTGTATCACACACACTCTCTGCACCCTGTCCTGTATCACACACACTGCACCCTCTCATGTATCACATTCTGGACCCTCTCCTGTATCACACACACACTGTGCACCCTCTCCTGTATCACACATACACACACACTCTCTCCTGTATCACATTCTGGACCCTCTCCTGTATCACACACACACTCTGCACCCTCTCCTTTATCACACACACACATACTCTCTCCTGTATAACACACACACTCTGCACCCTCTCTTGTATCACACACACACACTCTGCACCCTCTCCTGTATCACACACACACTCTGCACCCTCTCCAGTATCACACACACACTCTCTCCTGTATCACACACACATACTCTCTCCTGTATCACATTCTGGACCCTCTCCTGTATCACACACACACTCTCTCCAGTATCACACACACACTCTCTCCTGTATAACACACACACCCTCTCTTGTATCACACACACACACTCTGCACCCTCTCCTGTATCACACACACACACACTCTGCACCCTCTCCTGTATCACACACACACTCTGCACCCTCTCCTGTATCACACACACTGTGCACCCTCTCCTGTATCACACACACATTCCGGACCCTCTTCTGTATCACACACACACACTCTGCACCCTCTCCTGTATCACACACACACACTCTGCACCCTCTCCTGTATCACACACACTCTCTCCTGTATCACATTCTGGACCCTCTCCTGTATCACACACACACACACACACACTGTGCACCCTCTCCTGTATCACACACACACTCTTTCCTCTATCACACACACTCTCTCCTGTATCACATTCTGGACCCTCTCCTGTATCACACACACACACACTCTGCACCCTCTCCTGTATCACACACACACTGTGCACCCTCTCCTGTATCACACACACACTCTGCACCCTCTCCTGTATCACACACACACTCTGCACCCTCTCCTGTATCACACACACACTCTTTCCTCTATCACACACACACTCTGCACCCTCTCCTGTATCACACACACTCTCTCCTGTATCACATTCTGGACCCTCTCCTGTATCACACACACACTGTGCACCCTCTCCTGTATCACACACACACACACACTGTGCACCCTCTCCTGTATCACACACACACACACACTCTACAACCTCTCATGTCACATTGTGTAACTTTCCAATACTTAGGCACACTGATGTCTTCAGAACATTTGGACTTACCTTCAGAACTTGCTTGCACGTAGCCTTTTCCCAGTGTCCTTCTTCTTCCTGTTCCTCCTCTTGTCCTCCTTCACTCTCTTCACCCTGGTGCTGGTGTCTCACTCTGAGACTGCCCCAGTGCTCTTCCCCCACTGTCTCTCCACTTCTGACTGTCTCAGTGTTCATACTTTTCCCCGCTCTGTCCCACAGGATTTTAAGCAAACAAGGACTGAGTGAAGGGGGGCTGTGTGCCACATACACAGACCTAACTAAACACACATGTATGTGACTGCCCAGCTCCCTGCACATGTGCAGCCTCCACTGCACTCTGAAAACGCTCTCCAAACGCTTTATTCATCATTTTACTTAAATTCACAAAAAATGCATTGTAAGTAGGCCGTGCTTTGGAGGAGCCCGAATAGGGGGGATAGAAGGCTCCGGATCACACCCTGCTGCATAGTCCACCAAATGTTACAAGGGCCTGCATGATGGAAGCCAGGATCTCACCGAAGTACAGCGGCTACCATCACCCACATATTACAGTATGAGAGGAGCGGTGGATATCACCCACATATTACAGTATGAGAGGAGCAGTGGATATCACCCACATATTACAGTATGAGAGGAGCGGTGGATATCACCCACATAGTACAGTATGAGAGGAGCGGTGGATATCACCCACATATTACGAGGAGCGGTGATATCACCAGTATGAGAGGAGCGGTGGATATCACCCACATATTACAGTATGAGAGGAGCGGTGGATATCACCCACATATTACAGTATGAGAGGAGCGGTGGATATCACCCACATATTACAGTATGAGAGGAGCGGTGGATATCACCCACATATTACAGTATGAGAGGAGCGGTGGATATCACCCACATATTACAGTATGAGAGGAGCGGTGGATATCACCCACATATTACAGTATGAGAGGAGCGGTGGATATCACCCACATATTACAGTATGAGAGGAGCGGTGGATATCACCCACATATTACAGTATGAGAGGAGCGGTGGATATCACCCACATATTACAGTATGAGAGGAGCGGTGGATATCACCCACATATTACAGTATGAGAGGAGCGGTGGATTTCACCCACATATTACAGCAGTATAAGAGGAGTGGTGGATATCACCCACATATTACAGTATAGCAGTGTAAGAGGAGCGGTGGATATCACCCACATATTACAGTATAAGAGGAGCGGAGGATATCACCCACATATTACAGCAGCATAAGAGAAGCAGTGGATATCACCCACATATTACAGTATAAGAGGAGTGGTGAATATCACCGACATATTACAGCAGCATAAGAGAAGCAGTGGATATCACCCACATATTACAGTATAGCAGTATAAGATGAGTGGTGGATATCACCAACACATTACAGTATAGCAGCAGTATAAGAGGAGTGGTGGATATCACACACATATTACAGTATAGCAGTATAAGAGGAGCGGTGGATATCACCCACATATTACAGTATAGCAGTTTAAGAGGAGCAGTGGATATCACCCACATATTACAGCAGCATAAGAGAAGCAGTGGATATCACCCACATATTACAGCAGTATTAGAGGAGCGGTGGATATCACCACACATTACAGTATAGCAATATAAGAGGAGCGGTGGATATCACCCACACATTACAGTATAGCAGCAGTATAAGAGGAGCAGTGGATATCACCCACATATTACAGCAGTATAAGAGGAGCGGTGGATATCACCCACATATTACAGTATAGCAGCAGTATAAGAGGAGCGGTGGATATCACCCACATATTACAGCAATTTAAGAGGAGCGGTGGATATCACCCACATATTACAGTATGAGAGGAGCGGTGGATATCACCCACATAGTACAGTATGAGAGGAGCGGTGGATATCACCCACATAGTACAGTATGAGAGGAGCGGTGGATATCACCCACATAGTACAGTATGAGAGGAGCGGTGGATATCACCCACATAGTACAGTATGAGAGGAGCGGTGGATATAACCCACATAGTACAGTATGAGAGGAGCGGTGGATATCACCCACGTATTACAGTATGAGAGGAGCGGTGGATATCACCCACATAGTACAGTATGAGAGGAGCGGTGGATATCACCCACGTATTACAGTATGAGAGGAGCGGTGGATATCACCCACATAGTACAGTATGAGAGGAGCGGTGAGGAGAGAGAGAGAGTGAGAGAGAGTGAGAGAGAGAGAGTGAGAGAGAGAGAGAGAGAGAGAGTTCCTTGTTGAATAATCTAGACAACTTCACCACACCCATGAGCCAAGTCTTAGACGGGGAAGACGCTCTGTAGCCGAGTATACCTCCGAGTTCCGCCGCTGGGTCACGGACTCCACCTGGAACCCAGCTGCCCAGAAAAGTCAATTTCGCCGCGGACTCTCCGAACCCATAAAGGATGAGCTCGCCAGGGTAGACGCCCCAGATGATCTGGATGATTTCATCCAACTGTGCATCTGGATTGACCGGAGACTCGCAGAAAGAAGGAGAGAAAGACTCTGGTCCGTAGATAACAGGCCCGCGTACCCCTTCACTCCAACGACTCAGCCGGCTCACCAACCCTCCACCGAGCCGATGCAGGTCGACGCACTGCGCAAGACTATCGGCTGCTGAAAAGGAGAGACGACTGGCCGCAGGCATCTGTCTTTACTGTGGCGAGCCAGGACACTTCGCTATTAGGTGCCCCAATAAGACTCGCCGAACCATCGCTGTCACAGAATTACGAGAATTACAACAGGCCACAATCTCACCCTTGGCCTTTGAAACCATGGACACTACAGGTACCGGGTCCCACTTCATTGTATCCATCCTTATCACCATTGGGGAACGACAGCTTCCCTGCTCTGCAATGCTTGACTCGGGGGCCGGCGGAATTTTATGGACTTGACTTTCGCCCATGAGAACATACCACTGGTAACCAAGGCAGCCCCCATCGATCTGGAAACCGTCGATGGGACCCGGCTCTCTTCTGGTCCGGTTACGCACCAGACCGCTGACCTTCAACTCCTCATCAAACCCGATCATCAGGAGACCATTAACTTCTCCCTGATCGCCTCCCCTAAGTTTCCAGTGATCCTAGGCATCCCTTGGTTGGCCACCCACAACCCCTCGGTGGACTGGGACGCCCGCTGCATACGATTCCACTCAGACTTTTGTTCTCAGAACTGTTTACGTGGATCCGTCCCTCCTCTGTCAGAAGGACCTACCATATTCGGACTAACCACCAAGGAACTTTTACCCCCTCAATATCGGGAGTTCCAGGATGTCTGTGACAAAAGAAATGCAGATAAACTGCCCCAGCATCGGCCTTATGACTGCCCGATTGAGCTGCTACCTGGAGCCGAAATACCCTTCGGCAGTATATACTCCCTCTCCGAACCGGAATTTAAAGCCCTGAAGGAGTACTTAGATGAAAATCTAAAAAAAGGTTTTATCCGACCTTCCACATCTCCTGCAGGGGCCCCTTCTTCTTTGTTGAGAAAAAAGACTCTTCTCTACGCCCTTGCATAGATTATCGAAAGCTCAACAACGTTACTGTGAAGAACCGGTACCCTCTCCCCCTGATTTCTGAACTCCTCGAGAGACTTCGGGCGGCAAAAGTCTTCACTAAGCTCGATCTCCGAGGAGCCTACAACCTGGTCCGAATTCGCCCAGGAGATGAGTGGAAAACCGCCTTCCAAACCCGCTACGGTCACTTTGAGTATCTGGTCATGCCTTTCGGCCTCTGCAATGCCCCTGCTACCTTCCAACATTTTATCAACGACGTCCTTAGGGACATGCTTGACCAATTTGTGGTAGCATATCTGGACGATATTTTGATTTTTTCAGAAGACCTTGAACAACACTGTGGGCATGTCCGCAGGGTGCTGCAGAAACTCCGTGAACAGTCTCTCTATATTAAACTGGAGAAGTGTGAATTTGAACAGACTTCCACCCAATTCCTCGGTTACATTATTTCCCCGGAGGGCTTAAGTATGGATCCCCAGAAGATCCAGGCCGTGACTGAGTGGCCCGCCCCGAAAAACGAAAAGGAGGTCCAGAGGTTTGTAGGTTTCGCAAACTTTTATCGGAAGTTCATCAGGAACTTTTCGAAAATCATCGCCCCAATCACTCAACTAACAAAAAAGACTGTCCCCTTCGTGTGGACCCCGGAGGCACAGGAGGCCTTTGCTAAACTGAAGTCCCTCTTCACCTCTGCCCCGATCCTGGCCCACCCAAACCCTGAATTACCATTTACGGTTGAGGTGGACGCCTCCGACGCTGCAGTGGGCGCAATTCTGTCTCAACGTTCAGGAGAAAAGATGCTTCTACACCCTTGCGCCTTTTTCTCCCGCCAGATGTCCCCCGCTGAACGGAATTACGACATCGGAAATAAGGAACTGCTGGCAATCAAGGATGCTTTCACTGAGTGGAGACACTTGCTGGAGGGGGCCCACAATCCCATCTCTGTATACACCGACCACCGGAACCTAGAGTTTATCCGCAGCGCCAAGAGACTCACCGCCAGACAGGCCAGGTGGAGTCTGTTTTTCTCCAGATTTAATTTTGTTATCTCCTATCGCCCTGGGTCGAAGAACGGCAAAGCGGATGCTCACTCAAGGATGTTCTCTGAACCCTCTCAGATCAATGAGGCTCCGGCCAGTATCCTTCCCGACAGAAGCATCCTAGGAGCCACATACTTAAGGGAACTCCTGGGTTCCCTCAAGGAAGGGTATGAGAACGATCACCTCCTCACCTACCCACCTGGAGATGTAAACCTTACTCTCAAGAGAGGCTACTGGGTGTACCGGAATCAGCAGTTGTACGTACCAGAATCTGCACGACTTGACGCACTTAAACTCAACCACGATTCCAAACCAGCCGGCCATCTGGGTATCAGAAGGACCCAGGAGCTCCTCTCCCGTTTCTTCAGGTGGCCAACTTACAGAGAAAATACCTAGAGGTTTCTCTCCTCATGCAATACGTGCGCCTGCAACAAGACCCCCCGCTCCTTCCCCGTGGGCTTGCTATGCCCACTCCCGGTTCCCTCCAGCCCCTGGGGTTCAATCTCCATGGACTTTATTGAGGACCTTCCTCCCTCCAAGGGCATGAACACCGTCCTGGTCGTCGTTGACCGTCTCACCAAAATGGCCCACTTCATCCCCTTCAAGGGCCTACCCACCGCCAAACAGACGGCCGATCTCGTACTCCGAGAGGTTTTTAGATTACATGGGAGCCCCGGACGATATGGTTTCGGATCGGGGAGTACAGTTCCCTTCCAGGTTCTGGAGAAACTTCTGTCAAGCCCTTGGGATCAAGGTGAACCTGTCTTCTGCGTTCCACCCCCAATCCAATGGGCAGACCGAGAGAACAAATCAAATCCTTGAGCAGTATTTGCGCTGTTTCGTCACCCATCTGCAGGACGACTGGCTGGACCACCTCTCTACGGCCGAGTTCGCCTATAACAATGCGGAGCACAGTTCTACCCAATACAGCCTGTTCTACGCCAACACCGGCCTACACCCAACCTTCATCCCTCGCTTGCCCATTTCCACCACAGTCCCAGCCGTGGCCGAACGCCTTGCAAGTCTACAACAGGCACAGGAAAACATTCGGGACAATCTACATCAAGCCCAGAGCCGCTTCAAGCAAGCAGCGGATAAACGCCGCAAACCCGCTCCGGAATTCCAGGTAGGAGACAAGGTGTGGCTCTCCACCAGAAACCTAAGCCCAAAGGTTCCCTCCCGGAAGTTGGGACAAAAATACATGGGTCCTTTCCGGATCTCGGCTTGAATCAACGAAGTCGCCTTCCGACTTGACCTTCCCGGCTCCATCCGAGTGCACCCGGTTTTCCACTGCTCTCTCCTGAAACCATATGTTGAGAACACCTTCCCAGGCCGCCACCCCCCTCCTCCGGTAAGAGTACAAGACCAGGAGGAATACATTGTGGCCAAGATCCTTGACTCCAGACTCCACCGTGGAAGGCTGCAGTATCTAGTTGGGTGGAAGGGCTATTCCCCCGAGGATAACTCCTGGGAGCCGGAGGAAAATGTCCATGCCCCCAGACTGGTAAAAGCTTTCCACCAGAGACATCCCGATAAACCATCATCTGCGGTGCCCGGAGGTCACCTTGGAGGAGGGGGAGTACTGTCAGGATTCGAACCCGTGACCGGCCATGTCCCAGGCAGTAGCTCTAGCCACTAGACTACCAGCCCTCCTGGACTATTGTCCTCAACTACTCTTTTGCTTGATCCTCTACTAACGTCTACCTCTCTGTTGCCGACCCGGAGGCCTCCACCCCGCCTCTTCTCCTTGCGGTCTCCCGCTACTGGACTCCACCTGGTACACTGCCTGGTGCTCTCCAACGCAGGTGAGCTAGCACCTCATAACAACAGGAGAGAGAGGACCTCACTGACCATAAGAGCTTACACTGTACAGGAGAGAGAGAGAGGACCTCACTGACCATAAGAGCTTACACTGTACAGGAGAGAGAGAGAGAGAGGACCTCACTGACCATAAGAGCTTACACTCTACAGGAGAGAGAGAGGACCTCACTGACCATAAGAGCTTACACTGTACAGGAGAGAGAGGACCTCACTGACCATAAGAGCTTACACTGTACAGGAGAGAGAGGACCTCACTGACCATAAGAGCTTACACTGTACAGGAGAGAGAGAGAGAGAGAGAGAGAGGACCCCACTGACCATAAGAGCTTACACTGTACAGGAGAGAGAGAGAGGACCTCACTGACCATAAGAGCTTACACTGTACAGGAGAGAGAGGACCTCACTGACCATAAGAGCTTACACTGTACAGGAGAGAGGACCTCACTGACCATAAGAGCTTACACTGTACAGGAGAGAGGACCTCACTGACCATAAGAGCTTACACTGTACAGGAGAGAGAGAGGACCTCACTGACCATAAGAGCTTACACTCTACAGGAGAGAGAGAGGACCTCAGTGACCATAAGAGCTTACACTGTACAGGAGAGAGGGAGAGAGGACCTCACTGACCATAAGAGCTTACACTGTACAGAAGAGAGAGAGGACCTCACTGACCATAAGAGCTTACACTCTACAGGAGAGAGAGAGGACCTCACTGACCATAAGAGCTTACACTGTACAGGAGAGAGAGGACCTCACTGACCATAAGAGCTTACACTCTACAGGAGAGAGAGGACCTCACTGACCATAAGAGCTTCCACTGTACAGGAGACAGAGAGGACCTCACTGACCATAAGAGCTTACACTCTACAGGAGAGAGGACCTCACTGACCATAAGAGCTTACACTCTACAGGAGAGAGAGGACCTCACTGACCATAAGAGCTTACACTCTACAGGAGAGAGAGGACCTCACTGACCATAAGAGCTTCCACTGTACAGGAGAGAGAGGACCTCACTGACCATAAGAGCTTACACTGTACAGGAGAGAGAGAGGACCTCACTGACCATAAGAGCTTACACTGTACAGGAGAGAGAGGACCTCACTGACCATAAGAGCTTACACTCTACAGGAGAGAGAGGACCTCACTGACCATAAGAGCTTACACTCTACAGGAGAGAGAGGACCTCACTGACCATAAGAGCTTACACTCTACAGGAGAGAGAGGACCTCACTGACCATAAGAGCTTACACTGTACAGGAGAGAGAGAGGACCTCACTGACCATAAGAGCTTACACTGTACAGGAGAGAGAGAGGACCTCACTGACCATAAGAGCTTACACTGTACAGGAGAGAGAGAGGACCTCACTGACCATAAGAGCTTACACTGTACAGGAGAGAGAGGACCTCACTGACCATAAGAGCTTACACTCTACAGGAGAGAGAGGACCTCACTGACCATAAGAGCTTACACTCTACAGGAGAGAGAGGACCTCACTGACCATAAGAGCTTACACTGTACAGGAGAGAGAGGACCTCACTGACCATAAGAGCTTACACTCTACAGGAGAGAGAGAGGACCCCACTGACCATAAGAGCTTACACTGTACAGGAGAGAGAGAGGACCTCACTGACCATAAGAGCTTACACTGTACAGGGAGAGAGGACCCACTGACCATAAGAGCTTACACTCTACAGGAGAGAGAGGACCTCACTGACCATAAGAGCTTACACTCTACAGAGAGAGAGAGAGAGAGGACCTCACTGACCATAAGAGCTTACACTGTACAGGAGAGAGAGGACCTCACTGACCATAAGAGCTTACACTCTACAGGAGAGAGAGAGGACCTCACTGACCATAAGAGCTTACACTATACAGGAGAGAGAGAGGACCTCACTGACCATAAGAGCTTACACTCTACAGGAGAGAGAGGACCTCACTGACCATAAGAACTTACACTCTACAGGAGAGAGAGGACCTCACTGACCATAAGAGCTTCCACTGTACAGGAGAGAGAGGACCTCACTGACCATAAGAGCTTCCACTGTACAGGAGAGAGAGGACCTCACTGACCATAAGAGCTTACACTGTACAGGAGAGAGGACCTCACTGACCTTAAGAGCTTACACTGTACAGGAGAGAGAGAGAGAGGACCTCACTGACCATAAGAGCTTACACTGTACAGGAGAGAGAGAGAGGACCTCACTGACCATAAGAGCTTACACTCTACAGGAGAGAGAGGACCTCACTGACCATAAGAGCTTACACTGTACAGGAGAGAGAGACCTCACTGACCATAAGAGCTTACACTGTACAGGAGAGAGAGGACCTCACTGACCATAAGAGCTTACACTGTACAGGAGAGAGAGGACCTCACTGACCATAAGAGCTTACACTGTACAGGAGAGAGAGACCTCACTGACCATAAGAGCTTACACTGTACAGGAGAGAGAGGACCTCACTGACCATAAGAGCTTACACTGTACAGGAGAGAGAGAGGACCTCACTGACCATAAGAGCTTACACTCTACAGGAGAGAGAGAGGACCTCACTGACCATAAGAGCTTACACTCTACAGGAGAGAGAGAGGACCTCACTGACCATAAGAGCTTACACTCTACAGGAGAGAGAGAGGACCTCACTGACCATAAGAGCTTACACTCTACAGGAGAGAGAGGACCCCACTGACCATAAGAGCTTACACTGTACAGGAGAGAGAGGACCTCACTGACCATAAGAGCTTACACTGTACAGGAGAGAGAGGACCTCACTGACCATAAGAGCTTACACTGTACAGGAGAGAGAGAGGACCTCACTGACCATAAGAGCTTACACTCTACAGGAGAGAGAGGACCTCACTGACCATAAGAGCTTACACTGTACAGGAGAGAGAGAGGACCTCACTGACCATAAGAGCTTACACTGTACAGGAGAGAGAGGACCTCACTGACCATAAGAGCTTACACTCTACAGGAGAGAGAGGACCTCACTGACCATAAGAGCTACACTCTACAGAGAGAGAGAGAGGACCTCACTGACCATAAGAGCTTACACTGTACAGGAGAGAGAGGACCTCACTGACCATAAGAGCTTACACTCTACAGGAGAGAGAGGACCTCACTGACCATAAGAGCTTACACTCTACAGGAGAGAGAGGACCTCACTGACCATAAGAGCTTACACTCTACAGGAGAGAGAGAGAGGACCTCACTGACCATAAGAGCTTACACTGTACAGGAGAGAGAGGACCTCACTGACCATAAGAGCTTACACTGTACAGGAGAGAGAGGACCTCACTGACCATAAGAGCTTACACTCTACAGGAGAGAGAGGACCTCACTGACCATAAGAGCTTACACTGTACAGGAGAGAGAGACCTCACTGACCATAAGAGCTACACTCTACAGGAGAGAGAGGACCTCACTGACCATAAGAGCTTACACTGTACAGGAGAGAGAGGACCTCACTGACCATAAGAGCTACACTCTACAGGAGAGAGAGGACCTCACTGACCATAAGAGCTTACACTCTACAGGAGAGAGAGGACCTCACTGACCATAAGAGCTTACACTGTACAGGAGAGAGAGGACCTCACTGACCATAAGAGCTTACACTCTACAGGAGAGAGAGGACCTCACTGACCATAAGAGCTACACTCTACAGGAGAGAGAGACCTCACTGACCATAAGAGCTTACACTCTACAGGAGAGAGAGGACCTCACTGACCATAAGAGCTTACACTCTACAGGAGAGAGGACCTCACTGACCATAAGAGCTTACACTGTACAGGAGAGAGAGGACCTCACTGACCATAAGAGCTTACACTCTACAGGAGAGAAGGACCTCACTGACCATAAGAGCTTACACTCTACAGGAGAGAGAGGACCTCACTGACCATAAGAGCTTACACTGTACAGGAGAGAGAGAGAACCTCACTGACCATAAGAGCTTACACTCTACAGGAGAGAGAGAGGACCTCACTGACCATAAGAGCTTACACTCTACAGGAGAGAGAGAGAGGACCTCACTGACCATAAGAGCTTACACTCTACAGGAGAGAGAGAGAGAGAGAGAGAGGACCTCACTGACCATAAGAGCTTACACTGTACAGGAGAGAGAGAGGACCTCACTGACTATAACTGTGCTCCAGACTAAAAAAGAATAACCAGGAGCCAAATTTAAAGTGCATATAATAAAACAGGACTTGGCGGAGAAGATGAGAGGCAGGTGACGGTAGTGAACCATCAAACATATAGGAGAATACAGCACCACATACGTCTCGCTTCCAGTGATAGCCGAGGGACAAGGTGAATAAAAATGGAGCACTGCGCGGTTTTTTATTTTTTTTCTGTTACGGCCTTCACCAGTGCGGAAATATTTTTTAATATCTCACACATTTTCGGACATGGCGATATGTAATATGTTTATTTTTTATTGTTTATAAATTTTATCTGTAAAATTGGGAAAAGGGGGCGATTGAAACTTTTAGTAGTTTGGTGTTTTTGTACTTTTTGTTTAATAACTATTTCCCCCCTTAGGGGTAGAAGCGGGGGTCTTTTCATCCTATTCCCCCACATAGAGGCCCCTGTGGCCCCCGGTATTTAACATTCAGAGCAGGGAGGAGGAGACTGCAGTGTCTGTCCCTCTCTCTGACAGCAGCGCTGTCCAATCACAGCTCACGGAGGTGTTTTTTCTCCCTGGCTCTGAGCTGTGATTGGACAGCGCTGCTGTCAGAGAGAGGGACAGACACTGCCGTCTCCTCCCCCTGCTATCTCCCCATTGGTGGCAGAGGCCACAGCTCCTCCCCTCCTCCTCCCTGCTATCTCCCCATTGGTGGCAGAGGCCACAGCTCCTCCCTGCTATCTCCCCATTGGTGGCAGAGGCCACAGCTCCTCCCCTCCTCCTCCCTGCTGTCTCCCCATTGGTGGCAGAGGCCACAGCTCCTCCCCTCCTCCTCCCTGCTATCTTCCTATTGGTGGCAGTGGCCACAGCTCCTCCCCTCCTCTTCCCTGCTAACTCCCCATTGGTGGCAGTGGCCACAGCTCCTCCCCCCTGCTATCTCCCCATTGGTGGCAGTGGTCACAGCTCCTCCCCTCCTCCTCCCTGCTATCTCCCCATTGGTGGAAGAGGCCACAGCTCCTCCCCTCCTCCTCCCTGCTAACTCCCCATTGGTGGCAGTGGCCACAGCTCCTCCCCCCTGCTATCTCCCCATTGGTGGCAGTGGTCACAGCTCCTCCCTGCTATCTCCCCATTGGTGGCAGTGGCCACAGCTCCTCCCCTCCTCCTCCCTGCTATCTCCCCATTGGTGGCAGTGGCCACAGCTCCTCCCCCCTGCTATCTCCCCATTGGTGGCAGAGGCCACAGCTCCTCCCCTCCTCCTCACTGCTATCTCCCCATTGGTGGCAGAGGCCACAGCTCCTCCCCCCTGCTATCTCCCCATTGGTGGCAGAGGCCACAGCTCCTCCCCTCCTCCTCACTGCTATCTCCCCATTGGTGGAAGAGGCCACAGCTCCTCCCCTCCTCCTCCCTGCTATCTCCCCATTGGTGGCAGAGGCCACAGCTCCTCCCCTCCTCCCTGCTATCTCCCCATTGGTGGCAGAGGCCACAGCTTCTCCCCCCTGCTATCTCCCCATTGGTGGCAGAGGCCACAGCTCCTCCCCTCCTCCTCCCTGCTATCTCCCCATTGGTGGCAGTGGCCACAGCTCCTCCCCTCCTCCTCCCTGCTATCTCCCCATTGGTGGCAGAGGCCACAGCTCCTCCCCTCCTCCTCCCTGCTATCTCCCCATTGGTGGCAGTGGCCACAGCTCCTCCCCTCCTCCTCCCTGCTATCTCCTCATTGGTGGCAGTGGCCACAGCTCCTCCCTGCTATCTCCCCATTGGTGGCAGATCCCACAGCTCCTCCCCTCCTCCTCACTGCTATCTCCCCATTGGTGGCAGTGGCCACAGCTCCTCCCCTCCTCCTCCCTGCTATCTCCTCATTGGTGGCAGTGGCCACAGCTCCTCCCCTCCTCCTCCCTGCTATCTCTTCATTGGTGGCAGAGGCCACAGCTCCTCCCTGCTATCTCCCCATTGGTGGCAGAGGCCACAGCTCCTCCCCTCCTCCTCCCTGCTATCTCCCCATTGGTGGCAGAGGCCACAGCTCCTCCCTGCTATCTCCCCATTGGTGGCAGTGGCCACAGCTCCTCCCCTCATCCTCCCTGCTATTTCCCCATTGGTGGCAGTGGCCACAGCTCCTCCCTGCTATCTCCCCATTGGTGGCAGAGGCCACAGCTCCTCCCTGCTATCTCCCCATTGGTGGCAGAGGCCACAGCTCCTCCCCTCCTCCTCCCTGCTATCTCCCCATTGGTGGCAGAGGCCACAGCTCCTCCCTCCTCCTCCTGCTAACTCCCCATTGGTGGCAGAGGCCACAGCTCCTCCCTCCTCCTCCCTGCTATCTCCCCATTGGTGGCAGAGGCCACAGCTCCTCCCCTCCTCCTCCTGCTAACTCCCCATTGGTGGCAGAGGCCACAGCTCCTCCCCTCCTCCTCCCTGCTATCTCCCCATTGGTGGCAGAGGCCACAGCTCCTCCCCTCCTCCTCCCTGCTATCTCCCCATTGGTGGCAGAGGCCACAGCTCCTCCCCTCCTCCTCCCTGCTATCTCCCCATTGGTGGCAGAGGCCACAGCTCCTCCCCTCCTCCTCCCTGCTATCTCCCCATTGGTGGCAGAGGCCACAGCTCCTCCCCTCCTCCCTGCTATCTCCCCATTGGTGGCAGAGGCCACAGCTTCTCCCCCCTGCTATCTCCCCATTGGTGGCAGATCCCACAGCTCCTCCCCTCCTCCTCACTGCTATCTCCCCATTGGTGGCAGTGGCCACAGCTCCTCCCCTCCTCCTCCCTGCTATCTCCCCATTGGTGGCAGAGGCCACAGCTCCTCCCTGCTATCTCCCGGCCGTGTCACAGTGCGGAGAGACTTCCTCCTTCTTCTCCATTGTGATAGTGAAGAGAACATTATCCATATATAACCCCCATTATCCATCCCCCTCCCCGCTATAACCCCCATTATCCATCCCCTCCCCGCTATAACCCCCATTATCCATCCCGCTCCCTCCACGCTATAACCCCCATTATCCATCCCCCTCCCTCCACGCTATAACCCCCATTATCCATCCCCCTCCCTCCACGCTATAACCCCATTATCCATCCCCTCCCGCTATAACTCCATTATCCATCCCCTCCCGCTGTAACCCCATTATCCGCCCCTCCCGCTGTAACCCCCATTATCCGCCCCTCCCCGCTGTAACCCCATTATCCACCCCCTCCGCTGTAACCCCCATTATCCGCCCCATCCCCGCTATAACCCCTATCATCCATCCTGCTCACCAGTTTAACCCCCATCATCCATCCTCCTCACCAGTATAACCCCCATCACCCATCCTCCTCACCAGTATAACCCATATCATCCATCCTCCTCACCGGTATAACCCCTATCATCCATCCTCCTCACCAGTATAACCCCCATCATCCATCCTCCTCACCGGTATAACCCATATCATCCATCCTCCTCACCAGTATAACCCCCATCATCCATCCTCCTCACCGGTATAACCCATATCATCCATCCTCCTCACCAGTATAACCCCCATCATCCATCCTCCTCAGCGGTATAACCCATATCATCCATCCTCCTCACCGGTATAACCCCCATCATCCATCCTCCTCACCAGTATAACCCCCATCAACAATCCTCCTCACCAGTATAACCCCCATCATCCATCCTCCTCACCGGTATAACCCCCATCATCCATCCTCCTCACCAGTATAACCCCTATCATCCATCCTCCTCACCAGTATAACCCCTATCATCCATCCTCCTCACCAGTATAACCCTTATCATCCATCCTCCTCACCGGTATAACCCCCATTATCCATCCCGCTCCCTCCACGCTATAACCCCCATTATCCATCCCCCTCCCTCCACGCTATAACCCCCATTATCCATCCCCTTCCCTCCACGCTATAACCCCCATTATCCATCCCCCTCCCCGCTATAACTCCATTATCCATCCCCCTCCCCGCTGTAACCCCCATTATCCGCCCCCTCCCCGCTGTAACCCCCATTATCCGCCCCCCTCCCCGCTGTAACCCCCATTATCCACCCCCCTCCCCGCTGTAACCCCCATTATCCGCCCCCATCCCCGCTATAACCCCTATCATCCATCCTGCTCACCAGTTTAACCCCCATCATCCATCCTCCTCACCAGTATAACCCCCATCACCCATCCTCCTCACCAGTATAACCCATATCATCCATCCTCCTCACCGGTATAACCCCCATCATCCATCCTCCTCACCAGTATAACCCCCATCATCCATCCTCCTCACCGGTATAACCCATATCATCCATCCTCCTCACCAGTATAACCCCCATCATCCATCCTCCTCACCGGTATAACCCATATCATCCATCCTCCTCACCAGTATAACCCCCATCATCCATCCTCCTCAGCGGTATAACCCATATCATCCATCCTCCTCACCGGTATAACCCCCATCATCCATCCTCCTCACCAGTATAACCCCTATCAACAATCCTCCTCACCAGTATAACTCTCATCATCCATCCTCCTCACCGTATAACCCCATCATCCATCCTCCTCACCAGTATAACCCCTATCATCCATCCTCCTCACCAGTATAACCCCTATCATCCATCCTCCTCACCAGTATAACCCTTATCATCCATCCTCCTCACCGGTATAACCCCCATCATCCATCCTCCTCACCGGTATAACCCCCATCATCCATCCTCCTCACCGGTATAACCCCTATCATCCATTCTCCTCACCAGTATAACCCCTATCATCCATCCTCCTCACCAGTATAACCCTTATCATCCATCCTCCTCACCGGTATAACCCCCATCATCCATCCTCCTCACCGGTATAACCCCTATCATCCATTCTCCTCACCAGTATAACCCCTATCATCCATCCTCCTCACCAGTATAACCCCTATCATCCATCCTCCTCACCAGTATAACCCCTATCATCCATCCTCCTCACCAGTATAACCCTTATCATCCATCCTCCTCACCAATATAACCCCCATCATCCATCCCACTCACCAGTACAACCCCCATCATCCATCCTCCTCACCAGTATAACCCCCATCATCCATCCTCCTCACCAGTATAACCCCCATCATCCATCCTCCTCACCAGTATAACCCCCATCATCCATCCTCCTCACCTCACTCTCACAGCGGCTCCTGACAGATGACAGATCCTGTGACGCTGCAGCGTCTGCTCTCGCGCATTTGGCGGGCTCCAGAGCTCCGCCTCTGATTGGCTGGCTGCGGCGTCTGTCCTGCTGCTAGTGGGCGGGTCTATCTGCTATTGGCTGAGACTGGCGCAAGGGCTGGTGGAGAGGAGACTGATTCCCGGGCTGTCAGGAGCCGAGCAGAGGAGGAGGAGAGTGGAAGACTGAGGAGAAGAGGGGAAGACTGAGGAGAAGAGTGGAAGACTGAGGTGAGGAGGAGAGTGGAAGACTGAGGTGAGGAGGAGAGTGGAAGACTGAGGAGAAGAGTGGAAGACTGAGGTGAGGAGGAGAGTGGAAGACTGAGGAGAAGAGTGGAAGACTGAGGTGAGGAGGAGAGTGGAAGACTGAGGAGAAGAGTGGAAGACTGAGGTGAGGAGAGTGGAAGACTGAGGAGAAGAGTGTAAGACTGAGGTGAGGAGAGTGGAAGACTGAGGGGAAGAGTGTAAGACTGAGGTGAGGAGAGTGGAAGACTGAGGAGAAGACTGAGGTGAGGAGGAGACTGGAAGACTGAGGAGAAGAGTGGAAGACTGAGGTGAGGAGAGTGGAAGACTGAGGAGAAGAGTGGAAGACTGAGGTGAGGAGGAGAGTGGAAGACTGAGGAGAAGAGTGGAAGACTGAGGTGAGGAGAGTGGAAGACTGAGGAGAAGAGTGGAAGACTGAGGTGAGGAGAAGAGTGGAAGACTGAGGTGAGGAGAGGGGAAGACTGAGGAGAAGACTGAGGTGAGGAGGAGACTGGAAGACTGAGGAGAAGAGTGGAAGACTGAGGTGAGGAGAGTGGAAGACTGAGGAGAAGAGTGGAAGACTGAGGAGAGGAGAGTGGAAGACTGAGGAGAAGAGTGGAAGACTGAGGTGAGGAGAGTGGAAGACTGAGGAGAAGAGTGGAAGACTGAGGTGAGGAGAGTGGAAGACTGAGGAGAAGAGTGTAAGACTGAGGTGAGGAGAGTGGAAGACTGAGGGGAAGAGTGTAAGACTGAGGTGAGGAGAGTGGAAGACTGAGGAGAAGACTGAGGTGAGGAGGAGACTGGAAGACTGAGGAGAAGAGTGGAAGACTGAGGTGAGGAGAGTGGAAGACTGAGGAGAAGAATGAGGTGAGGAGGAGACTGGAAGACTGAGGAGAAGAGTGTAAGACTGAGGTGAGGAGAGGGGAAGACTGAGGAGAAGACTGAGGTGAGGAGGAGACTGGAAGACTGAGGAGAAGAGTGGAAGACTGAGGTGAGGAGAGTGGAAGACTGAGGAGAAGAGTGGAAGACTGAGGAGAGGAGAGTGGAAGACTGAGGAGAAGAGTGGAAGACTGAGGAGGAGAGTGGAAGACTGAGGGGAAGACTGAGGAGAAGACTGAGGTGAGGAGGAGACTGGAAGACTGAGGAGAAGAGTGGAAGACTGAGGTGAGGAGAGTGGAAGACTGAGGAGAAGAGTGGAAGACTGAGGAGAGGAGAGTGGAAGACTGAGGGGAAGACTGAGGAGAAGACTGAGGTGAGGAGGAGACTGGAAGACTGAGGAGAAGAGGGGAAGACTGAGGTGAGGAGAGGGGAAGACTGAGGAGAAGACTGAGGTGAGGAGGAGACTGGAAGACTGAGGAGAAGAGGGGAAGACTGAGGTGAGGAGAGTGGAAGACTGAGGAGAAGAGGGGAAGACTGAGGAGAAGACTGAGGAGGAGAGTGGAAGACTGAGGTGAGGAGGAGAGTGGAAGACTGAGGAGAAGAGTGGAAGACTGAGGTGAGGAGAGTGGAAGACTGAGGAGAAGAGTGGAAGACTGAGGTGAGGAGAGTGGAAGACTGAGGAGAAGAGGGGAAGACTGAGGAGAAGACTGAGGAGGAGAGTGGAAGACTGAGGTGAGGAGGAGAGTGGAAGACTGAGGAGAAGAGTGGAAGACTGAGGTGAGGAGAGTGGAAGACTGAGGAGAAGAGTGTAAGACTGAGGTGAGGAGAGTGGAAGACTGAGGGGAAGACTGAGGAGAAGACTGAGGTGAGGAGGAGACTGGAAGACTGAGGAGAAGAGTGGAAGACTGAGGTGAGGAGAGTGGAAGACTGAGGAGAAGAGTGGAAGACTGAGGAGAGGAGAGTGGAAGACTGAGGAGAGGAGAGTGGAAGACTGAGGAGAAGAGGGGAAGACTGAGGTGGGGAGGAGACTGAGGAGGAGAGTGGAAGACTGAGGAGGAGAGGGGGAGACTGAGGAGGAGAGGGGAAGACTGAGGAGGAGAGGGGAAGACTGAGGTGAGGAGAGTGGAAGACTGAGGGGAAGACTGAGGAGAAGACTGAGGTGAGGAGGAGACTGGAAGACTGAGGAGAAGAGTGGAAGACTGAGGTGAGGAGAGTGGAAGACTGAGGAGAAGAGTGGAAGACTGAGGAGAGGAGAGTGGAAGACTGAGGAGAAGAGTGGAAGACTGAGGAGAGGAGAGTGGAAGACTGAGGAGAGGATAGTGGAAGACTGAGGAGAAGAGGGGAAGACTGAGGTGGGGAGGAGACTGAGGAGGAGAGTGGAAGACTGAGGAGGAGAGGGGGAGACTGAGGAGGAGAGGGGAAGACTGAGGAGGAGAGGGGAAGACTGAGGTGAGGAGAAGAGTGGAAAACTGAGGAGAAGAGGGGAAGACTGAGGAGGAGAGGGGAAGAATTAGGTGAGGAGAAGAGGGGAAGACTGAGGAGGAGAGGGGAAGACTGAGGTGAGGAGAAGAGTGGAAGACTGAGGAGAAGAGGGGAAGACTGAGCAGAAGAGGGGAAGACTAAGGAGGAGAGGGGAAGACTGAGGAGAAGAGGAGAAGACTGAGGGGAAGACTGAGGAGAAGAGGGGAAGACTGAGGAGAAGAGGGGAAGACTGAGGGGAAGACTGAGGAGAAGAGGGGAAGACTGAGGAGAAGAGGGGAAGACCGAGGAGAAGAGGGGAAGACTGAGGGGAAGACTGAGGAGGAGAGGGGAAGACTGAGGTGAGAAGAAGAGTGGAAGACTGAGGAGGAGAGTGGAAGACTGAGGAGGAGAGTGGAAGACTGAGGAGAAGAGTGGAAGACTGAGGTGAGAAGAAGAGTGGAAGACTGAGGAGGAGAGTGGAAGACTGAGGTGAGGAGAAGAGTGGAAGACTGAGGAGAAGAGTGGAAGACTGAGGAGGAGAGTGGAAGACTGAGGAGGAGAGTGGAAGACTGAGGAGAAGAGTGGAAGACTGAGGAGAAGAGTGGAAGACTGAGGAGGAGAGTGGAAGACTGAGGAGAAGAGTGGAAGACTGAGGAGAAGAGTGGAAGACTGAGGAGGAGAGTGGAAGACTGAGGAGAAGAAGGGAAGACTGAGGAGAAGAGGGGAAGACTGAGGAGAAGAGGGGAAGACTGAGGAGGAGAGGGGAAGACTGAGGTGAGGAGGAGAGTGGAAGACTGAGGAGGAGAGGGGAAGACTGAGGTGAGGAGGAGAGTGGAAGACTGAGGAGGAGAGTGGAAGACTGAGGAGGAGAGTGGAAGACTGAGGTGAGGAGGAGAGTGGAAGACTGAGGTGAGGAGGAGAGGGGAAGACGGAGGAGGAGAGTGGAAGACTGAGGTGAGGAGAGTGGAAGACTGAGGAGAAGAGTGGAAGACTGAGGAGGAGAGTGGAAGACTGAGGTGAGGAGAGTGGAAGACTGAGGAGAAGAGTGGAAGACTGAGGTGAGGAGGAGAGTGGAAGACTGAGGTGAGGAGAGTGGAAGACTGAGGAGAAGAGTGGAAGACTGAGGAGGAGAGTGGAAGACTGAGGAGGAGAGTGGAAGACTAAGGAGGAGAGTGGAAGACTGAGGAGGAGAGTGGAAGACTAAGGAGGAGAGTGGAAGACTGAGGAGGAGAGTGGAAGACTAAGGAGGAGAGTGGAAGACTGAGGTGAGGAGGAGAGTGGAAGACTGAGGAGGAGAGTGGAAGACTGAGGAGAAGACTGAGGTGAGGAGAGTGGAAGACTGAGGTGAGGAGAGTGGAAGACTGAGGTGAGGAGAGTGGAAGACTGAGGAGGAGAGTGGAAGACTGAGGTGAGGAGAGTGGAAGACTGAGGAGGAGAGTGGAAGACTGAGGAGGAGAGTGGAAGACTGAGGAGGAGAGTGGAAGACTGAGGTGAGGAGGAGAGTGGAAGACTGAGGAGGAGAGTGGAAGACTAAGGAGGAGAGTGGAAGACTGAGATGAGGAGGAGAGTGGAAGACTGAGGTGAGGAGGAGGGGGGAAGACTGAGGTGAGGAGAGTGGAAGACTGAGGAGGAGAGGGGAAGACTGAGGAGGAGAGGGGAAGACTGAGGAGAAGAGGGGAAGACTGAGGAGAAGACTGAGGAGGAGAGTGGAAGAATGAGGAGGAGAGTGGAAGAATGAGGAGGAGAGTGGAATACTAAGGAGGATAGTGGAAGACTGAGGAGGAGAGTGGAAGACTGAGGAGGAGAGTGGAAGACTGAGGAGAAGAGGGGAAGACTGAGGAGGAGAGAAGAGTTAGATTCACATCACAGGCTCGCGGTGGTGTATTTGAGACATTAAGCTTTTATTCCATTTTGCGTCAAACTTGAAAACTATCGGCTATTTTCTTGCCTTTATTAGAGGCGCATACAGCATCAGACAGGACACAATGTTATATGAGGGATATCACACAGGTAATACATACATAGTGTGTGATACCACATCACAGTGTTACAAGCAGACAGGACACAATGCTATATGAGGGATATCACACAGGTAATACATACATAGTATGTGATACCACATCACAGTGTTACAGGCAGAAAGGACACAATGTTATATGAGGAATATCACACAGGTAATACATACATAGTGTGTGATACCACATCATAGTGTTACAGGCAGACAGGACACAATGTTATATGAGGGATATCACACAGGTAATACATACATAGTGTGTGATACCACATCACAGTGTTACAGGCAGACAGGACACAATGTTATATGATGGATATCACACAGGTAATACATACATAGTGTGTGATACCACATCACAGTGTTACAGGCAGACAGGACACAATGCTATATGAAGGATATCACACAGGTAATACATACATAGTATGTGATATCACATCACAGTGTTACAGGCAGACAGGACACAATGGTATATGAGGGATATCACACAGGTAATACATACATAGTGTGTGATACCACATCACAGTGTTACAGGCAGACAGGACACAATGTTATATGAGGGATATCACACAGGTAATACATACATAGTGTGTGATACCACATCACAGTGTTACAGGCAGACAGGACACAATGCTATATGAGGGATATCACACAGGTAATACATACATAGTGTGTGATACCACATCACAGTGTTACAGGCAGACAGGACACAATGTTATATGAGGGATATCACACAGGTAATACATACATAGTGTGTGATACCACATCACAGTGTTACAGGCAGACAGGACACAATGTTATATGAGGGATATCACACAGGTAATACATACATAGTGTGTGATACCACATCACAGTGTTACAGGCAGACAGGACACAATGTTATATGAGGGATATCACACAGGTAATACATACATAGTGTGTGATACCACATCACAGTGTTACAGGCAGACAGGACACAATGTTATATGAGGGATATCACACAGGTAATACATACATAGTGTGTGATACCACATCACAGTGTTACAGGCAGACAGGACACAATGTTATATGAGGGATATCACACAGGTAATACATACATAGTGTGTGATACCACATCACAGTGTTACAGGCAGACAGGACACAATGTTATATGAGGGATATCACACAGGTAATACATACATAGTGTGTGATACCACATCACAGTGTTACAGGCAGACAGGACACAATGTTATATGAGGGATATCACACAGGTAATACATACATAGTGTGTGATACCACATCATAGTGTTACAGGCAGACAGGACACAATGCTATATGAGGGATATCACACAGGTAATACATACATAGTGTGTGATACCACATCATAGTGTTACAGGCAGACAGGACACTATGCTATATGAGGGATATCACACAGGTAATACATGTTATATGAGGGATATCACACAGGTAATACAGGACACAATGTTATATGATTGATATCACACAGGTAATACAGGACACAATGTTATATGAGAGATATCACACAGGTAATACAGGACACAATGTTATATGAGGGATATCACACAGGTAATACAGGACACTATGTTATATGAGGGATATCACACAGGTAATACAGGACACTATGTTATATGAGGGATATCACACAGGTAACACAGGACACAATGCTATATGAGGGATATCACACAGGTAATACAGGACACTATGTTATATGAGGGATATCACACAGGTAATTCCAGGACTCTATGTTATATGAGGGATATCACACAGGTACTGTATAATATCTCCTCTCAGTGTTACAGGCCGTGCAGACCGTTCCGGGGTGAAGATTCCAGGATCTCGTGGTCCCTCCATCACTGTGTGAGACGTGTCCTCTCTCCGCTCAGGATGTCCTCCCGTCCGGTCACTGAGACCACCTTCCCTCGTGTCCTAGTGTTAGATGTCAGTTTGCCGGGGTGGGCTGCGGTGAAGTCGGTGTTGCGGCAGAGGCTCGCGGTAACGTCCTGTGTCTGGGTGCGGCCACGTCACAACCTGGAGAACGTCTGAGCCGTCTATACCGTAAGAGAGAGACACCAGTGTGTGCTGCCGCTGCAGGTAAGAGTGCGTGGGGTGCACGTACTGTATTCTTGGTTTCCTTAGTCTGATCCAGGGATCTGCAGGCAGCTTCCTCAGTGCCCTGCCGACACCTGCGTGGCGGGTTTTCCTGGCCGCGCTCTAGGAGGCACTTCACTCTGTACATTCTCTGATCTGTTCCTCTCTGTGTAGGAAGTGAGAGGTAATCTCGGTCGCCTCCAGCGGTGCCTCTCTGATCTGCGGGCTCTCCCCACGGAAGGTTCTGGAGCTCTACGGATCAGGTCGCTCTCAATGGCTGTGCTGGACTCCCTGCAGCAGAACAAGCAGCAGCGGCAGCATGGCTCCTCTGGGGCCACATTACACGGCTGCTTTGTGGAGGTGATTCGCCCCGCTCTCACATAGACAGGCCATGCTCGGCACTGCTATCACTAGGGGGCTTTACAGAGCTTCTGGATAGGAGCCTATTCACATCTCACCCTTCCCAAGCAGCAGCGCCTGGACTATGAGACTCCCGAACTTGGGACCCTTTATTCCCCCCGGCCATGGCCTACACTGCACAGAAGCCTATGATAGTAGTCCGAAGCCATAGCGGTTGTAGGAGTCCCAGTGAATGCACCTGCTGAGGTGTGCACCTACCTGACATCCATTCCTCTCCACCCCTTCCGTCAGTCCTGTGAGTGCTCTGTCCTCCAGATGTCTTATCATCTCCTGTTTTATCATCAGGTGACCATTGTCTCCCCTCGGCCCGGACGGGAACTCATCTCCGACCTGGACGTTGGATTGAAGGACGCCGATCTAAGTACATTGCATCGGTTACTCGTTCTCCATATCTCCTGTGAGCTTGAGGAGAATGTGTTTCCTGAGACGCCCCCAGACCAGGGTACGTGGTAACATCACGTGGTGATGCCCCCTGCTTCCTGACAGCTGCATGTCGGTCACTGTCACCCATCTTCCACAGGTTCCCATGTCCATGACATTGACATTCATGTTACTCTGCCCAATGTTTTGAGTCTGGAGATCATCTTTAAGTCGTGGCTTCTGGATCACAAGGGTGAGAAAGAGAAATGCCACCTGAAGTTTCCGGAAGGCGCCTCGGAGTGTGAGCGGGAATTCTGGATATTCTCATTATGTGTCCTCCATGTGCTGTCAGACCTGCCTTCTGTATCCGCCCAGGAACCTGTATAGACTATCAGCTAGCCGCTCTGTCAGTCAGGAACATGGCCTCATATTGTACAGTGTTATTCATTTTCCTGCAGTGTAAAGGATGGGGTTTTTCCTGTTGGATTCCTAGGCTACACCCGGGACGTGTCCCTCTGCACGGTGGTGTCTCTTCTGTAACTCACACACGTCTAGTTATAGGTTCATGGAGACAAAGGTATGTGACCACTGAGGTAGTCAGATGACTAAAACCTCCATTCTTTACACTGCTAACTGCATCCAGAGAAGTTGACTTATGCTGATAAAATTCTCTTGCTTCAGGAATCTACACTTTACAGCTTGTCCTTTCTGCATCAGATTTATGCTGCATATACTCCGCGCCTTAGAGGGGTTCAGGGGTGTTCTAATCTTACACGTGGCCTCCGGTAAAGGCCTAACAGGTGCTAGTCCCCCCTCTAGGACCCTTGCCTGTTGGGGAATCCATTTTGGGAGCGGTATTTGAGCACCACCTTCCATTCAGGTCTCTGTGAGTGATGCAGAATGGGGAGAGCTGCTCACTCCTGGAGATATCCCAAGTATTATTGGTCACGCCCCCGACGTGTTCCCTGTGGTTTTCATGCATGTGGCTGTACGTGTCAGCCTGCCATTACACACAGTGCAGCATTCATCTTCCTCTCTGGTGCACCTGACACCTATCGTTTGCTTTGTAGTAGAAGTCATCTGTGATGTGAGCCGACCGCTTCTAGATCCAGGGCTTCTCCATGGAGATGAGGCGCATCCTAGAGGATCAACCCTTTCTGCGAAGACTGGTCTCATTCAAACCTACAACGTCATCAGGTAAGTCGTTCTATGGAGGAGGGTGATTGTGAGGCACAGGGAGCTTTGGCTGCATAGCAACATGGCACCTGAGATCACCCGCACATGAAGACAGATCTATAGCCATCAGGTAAGTCGTTCTATGGAGGAGAGTGGTATTGTGGAGGCACAGGGAGCAGCTTATATAAACATGGCACCTCATGATCACCCGTCACATGAAGACAGATCTATAAGCCATCAGGTAAGTCGTTCTATGGAGGAGGGTGATTGTGAGGCACAGGAGCAGCTTATACAAACATGGCACCTCAGATCACCAGTCACATGAAGACAGATCTATAGCCATCAGGTAGGTCGTTCTATGGAGGAGAGTGATTGTGAGGCACAGGAGCAGCTTATACAAACATGGCACCTGAGATCACCCGTCACATGAAGACAGATCTATAGCCATCAGGTAAGTCGTTCTATGGAGGAGAGTGATTGTGAGGCACAGGAGCAGCTTATATAAACATGGCACCTCAGATCACCCGTCACATGAAGACAGATCTATAGCCATCAGGTAGGTCGCTCGATGGAGGAGGGTGATTGTGAGGCACAGGAGCAGCTTATACAAACATGGCACCTCAGATCACCCCACACATGAAGACAGATCTATAGCCATCAGGTAGGTCGTTCTATGGAGGAGGGTGATTGTGAGGCACAGGAGCAGCTTATATCAAACATGGCACCTCAGATCACCCCGTCACATGAAGACAGATCTATAGCCATCAGGTAGGTCGTTCTATGGAGGAGGGTGATTGTGAGGCACAGGAGCAGCTTATACAAACATGGCACCTCAGATCACCCCGTCACATGAAGACAGATCTATAGCCATCAGGTAGGTCGTTTCTATGGAGGAGGGTGATTGTGAGGCACAGGAGCAGCTTATACAAACATGGCACCTGAGATCACCCGTCACATGAAGACAGATCTATAGCCATCAGGTAGGTCGCTCTATGGAGGAGGGTGATTGTGAGGCACAGGAGCAGCTTATATAAACATGGCACCTCAGATCACCCGTCACATGAAGACAGATCTATAGCCATCAGGTAGGTCGTTCTATGGAGGAGGGTGATTGTGAGGCACAGGAGCAGCTTATATAAACATGGCACCTCAGATCACCCGTCACATGAAGACAGATCTATAGCCATCAGGTAGGTCGTTCTATGGAGGAGGGTGATTGTGAGGCACAGGAGCAGCTTATACAAACATGGCACCTCAGATCACCCGTCACATGAAGACAGATCTATAGCCATCAGGTAGGTCGTTCTATGGAGGAGGGTGATTGTGAGGCACAGGAGCAGCTTATACAAACATGGCACCTCAGATCACCCGTCACATGAAGACAGATCTATAGCCATCAGGTAGGTCGTTCTATGGAGGAGGGTGATTGTGAGGCACAGGAGCAGCTTATACAAACATGGCACCTCAGATCACCCCGTCACATGAAGACAGATCTATAGCCATCAGGTAGGTCGTTCTATGGAGGAGGGTGATTGTGAGGCACAGGAGCAGCTTATATAAACATGGCACCTCAGATCACCCGTCACATGAAGACAGATCTATAGCCATCAGGTAGGTCGTTCTATGGAGGAGGGTGATTGTGAGGCACAGGAGCAGCTTATATAAACATGGCACCTCAGATCACCCGTCACATGAAGACAGATCTATAGCCATCAGGTAGGTCGTTCTATGGAGGAGGGTGATTGTGAGGCACAGGAGCAGCTTATACAAACATGGCACCTCAGATCACCCGTCACATGAAGACAGATCTATAGCCATCAGGTAGGTCGTTCTATGGAGGAGGGTGATTGTGAGGCACAGGAGCAGCTTATACAAACATGGCACCTGAGATCACCCGTCACATGAAGACAGATCTATAGCCATCAGGTAGGTCGTTCTATGGAGGAGGGTGATTGTGAGGCACAGGAGCAGCTTATACAAACATGGCACCTCAGATCACCCGTCACATGAAGACAGATCTATAGCCATCAGGTAGGTCGTTCTATGGAGGAGGGTGATTGTGAGGCACAGGAGCAGCTTATATAAACATGGCACCTCAGATCACCCGTCACATGAAGACAGATCTATAGCCATCAGGTAGGTCGTTCTATGGAGGAGGGTGATTGTGAGGCACAGGAGCAGCTTATATAAACATGGCACCTCAGATCACCCGTCACATGAAGACAGATCTATAGCCATCAGGTAGGTCGTTCTATGGAGGAGGGTGATTGTGAGGCACAGGAGCAGCTTATACAAACATGGCACCTCAGATCACCCGTCACATGAAGACAGATCTATAGCCATCAGGTAGGTCGTTCTATGGAGGAGGGTGATTGTGAGGCACAGGAGCAGCTTATACAAACATGGCACCTCAGATCACCCGTCACATGAAGACAGATCTATAGCCATCAGGTAGGTCGTTCTATGGAGGAGGGTGATTGTGAGGCACAGGAGCAGCTTATATAAACATGGCACCTCAGATCACCCGTCACATGAAGACAGATCTATAGCCATCAGGTAGGTCGTTCTATGGAGGAGGGTGATTGTGAGGCACAGGAGCAGCTTATATAAACATGGCACCTCAGATCACCCGTCACATGAAGACAGATCTATAGCCATCAGGTAGGTCGTTCTATGGAGGAGGGTGATTGTGAGGCACAGGAGCAGCTTATATAAACATGGCACCTGAGATCACCCGTCACATGAAGACAGATCTATAGCCATCAGGTAGGTCGTTCTATGGAGGAGGGTGATTGTGAGGCACAGGAGCAGCTTATACAAACATGGCACCTCAGATCACCCGTCACATGAAGACAGATCTATAGCCATCAGGTAGGTCGTTCTATGGAGGAGGGTGATTGTGAGGCACAGGAGCAGCTTATATAAACATGGCACCTGAGATCACCCGTCACATGAAGACAGATCTATAGCCATCAGGTAGGTCGTTCTATGGAGGAGGGTGATTGTGAGGCACAGGAGCAGCTTATACAAACATGGCACCTCAGATCACCCCGTCACATGAAGACAGATCTATAGCCATCAGGTAGGTCGTTCTATGGAGGAGGGTGATTGTGAGGCACAGGAGCAGCTTATATAAACATGGCACCTCAGATCACCCGTCACATGAAGACAGATCTATAGCCATCAGGTAGGTCGTTCTATGGAGGAGGGTGATTGTGAGGCACAGGAGCAGCTTATACAAACATGGCACCTCGAGATCACCCGTCACATGAAGACAGATCTATAGCCATCAGGTAGGTCGTTCTATGGAGGAGGGTGATTGTGAGGCACAGGAGCAGCTTATACAAACATGGCACCTCAGATCACCCCGTCACATGAAGACAGATCTATAGCCATCAGGTAGGTCGTTCTATGGAGGAGGGTGATTGTGAGGCACAGGAGCAGCTTATATAAACATGGCACCTGAGATCACCCGTCACATGAAGACAGATCTATAGCCATCAGGTAGGTCGTTCTATGGAGGAGGGTGATTGTGAGGCACAGGAGCAGCTTATACAAACATGGCACCTCAGATCACCCCGTCACATGAAGACAGATCTATAGCCATCAGGTAGGTCGTTCTATGGAGGAGGGTGATTGTGAGGCACAGGAGCAGCTTATACAAACATGGCACCTCAGATCACCCGTCACATGAAGACAGATCTATAGCCATCAGGTAGGTCGTTCTATGGAGGAGGGTGATTGTGAGGCACAGGAGCAGCTTATACAAACATGGCACCTCAGATCACCCCGTCACATGAAGACAGATCTATAGCCATCAGGTAGGTCGTTCTATGGAGGAGGGTGATTGTGAGGCACAGGAGCAGCTTATATAAACATGGCACCTCAGATCACCCCGTCACATGAAGACAGATCTATAGCCATCAGGTAGGTCGTTCTATGGAGGAGGGTGATTGTGAGGCACAGGAGCAGCTTATACAAACATGGCACCTGAGATCACCCGTCACATGAAGACAGATCTATAGCCATCAGGTAGGTCGTTCTATGGAGGAGGGTGATTGTGAGGCACAGGAGCAGCTTATATAAACATGGCACCTCAGATCACCCGTCACATGAAGACAGATCTATAGCCATCAGGTAGGTCGTTCTATGGAGGAGGGTGATTGTGAGGCACAGGAGCAGCTTATACAAACATGGCACCTCAGATCACCCGTCACATGAAGACAGATCTATAGCCATCAGGTAGGTCGTTCTATGGAGGAGGGTGATTGTGAGGCACAGGAGCAGCTTATACAAACATGGCACCTGAGATCACCCGTCACATGAAGACAGATCTATAGCCATCAGGTAGGTCGTTCTATGGAGGAGGGTGATTGTGAGGCACAGGAGCAGCTTATATAAACATGGCACCTCAGATCACCCCGTCACATGAAGACAGATCTATAGCCATCAGGTAGGTCGTTCTATGGAGGAGGGTGATTGTGAGGCACAGGAGCAGCTTATACAAACATGGCACCTCAGATCACCCCGTCACATGAAGACAGATCTATAGCCATCAGGTAGGTCGTTCTATGGAGGAGGGTGATTGTGAGGCACAGGAGCAGCTTATATAAACATGGCACCTCAGATCACCCCGTCACATGAAGACAGATCTATAGCCATCAGGTAGGTCGTTCTATGGAGGAGGGTGATTGTGAGGCACAGGAGCAGCTTATATAAACATGGCACCTGAGATCACCCGTCACATGAAGACAGATCTATAGCCATCAGGTAGGTCGTTCTATGGAGGAGGGTGATTGTGAGGCACAGGAGCAGCTTATACAAACATGGCACCTCAGATCACCCCGTCACATGAAGACAGATCTATAGCCATCAGGTAGGTCGTTCTATGGAGGAGGGTGATTGTGAGGCACAGGAGCAGCTTATATAAACATGGCACCTCAGATCACCCGTCACATGAAGACAGATCTATAGCCATCAGGTAGGTCGCTCTATGGAGGAGGGTGATTGTGAGGCACAGGAGCAGCTTATACAAACATGGCACCTCAGATCACCCCGTCACATGAAGACAGATCTATAGCCATCAGGTAGGTCGTTCTATGGAGGAGGGTGATTGTGAGGCACAGGAGCAGCTTATATAAACATGGCACCTCAGATCACCCCGTCACATGAAGACAGATCTATAGCCATCAGGTAGGTCGTTCTATGGAGGAGGGTGATTGTGAGGCACAGGAGCAGCTTATACAAACATGGCACCTCAGATCACCCGTCACATGAAGACAGATCTATAGCCATCAGGTAGGTCGTTCTATGGAGGAGGGTGATTGTGAGGCACAGGAGCAGCTTATATAAACATGGCACCTGAGATCACCCCGTCACATGAAGACAGATCTATAGCCATCAGGTAGGTCGTTCTATGGAGGAGGGTGATTGTGAGGCACAGGAGCAGCTTATATAAACATGGCACCTGAGATCACCCGTCACATGAAGACAGATCTATAGCCATCAGGTAGGTCGTTCTATGGAGGAGGGTGATTGTGAGGCACAGGAGCAGCTTATACAAACATGGCACCTCAGATCACCCGTCACATGAAGACAGATCTATAGCCATCAGGTAGGTCGTTCTATGGAGGAGGGTGATTGTGAGGCACAGGAGCAGCTTATATAAACATGGCACCTCAGATCACCCCGTCACATGAAGACAGATCTATAGCCATCAGGTAGGTCGTTCTATGGAGGAGGGTGATTGTGAGGCACAGGAGCAGCTTATACAAACATGGCACCTGAGATCACCCGTCACATGAAGACAGATCTATAGCCATCAGGTAGGTCGTTCTATGGAGGAGGGTGATTGTGAGGCACAGGAGCAGCTTATATAAACATGGCACCTCAGATCACCCCGTCACATGAAGACAGATCTATAGCCATCAGGTAGGTCGTTCTATGGAGGAGGGTGATTGTGAGGCACAGGAGCAGCTTATATAAACATGGCACCTCAGATCACCCCGTCACATGAAGACAGATCTATAGCCATCAGGTAGGTCGTTCTATGGAGGAGGGTGATTGTGAGGCACAGGAGCAGCTTATATAAACATGGCACCTCAGATCACCCGTCACATGAAGACAGATCTATAGCCATCAGGTAGGTCGTTCTATGGAGGAGGGTGATTGTGAGGCACAGGAGCAGCTTATATAAACATGGCACCTCAGATCACCCCGTCACATGAAGACAGATCTATAGCCATCAGGTAGGTCGTTCTATGGAGGAGGGTGATTGTGAGGCACAGGAGCAGCTTATATAAACATGGCACCTGAGATCACCCGTCACATGAAGACAGATCTATAGCCATCAGGTAGGTCGTTCTATGGAGGAGGGTGATTGTGAGGCACAGGAGCAGCTTATACAAACATGGCACCTCAGATCACCCCGTCACATGAAGACAGATCTATAGCCATCAGGTAGGTCGTTCTATGGAGGAGAGTGATTGTGAGGCACAGGAGCAGCTTATATAAACATGGCACCTCAGATCACCCGTCACATGAAGACAGATCTATAGCCATCAGGTAGGTCGTTCTATGGAGGAGGGTGATTGTGAGGCACAGGAGCAGCTTATATAAACATGGCACCTCAGATCACCCCGTCACATGAAGACAGATCTATAGCCATCAGGTAGGTCGTTCTATGGAGGAGGGTGATTGTGAGGCACAGGAGCAGCTTATACAAACATGGCACCTGAGATCACCCGTCACATGAAGACAGATCTATAGCCATCAGGTAGGTCGTTCTATGGAGGAGGGTGATTGTGAGGCACAGGAGCAGCTTATATAAACATGGCACCTCAGATCACCCGTCACATGAAGACAGATCTATAGCCATCAGGTAGGTCGTTCTATGGAGGAGAGTGATTGTGAGGCACAGGAGCAGCTTATATAAACATGGCACCTGAGATCACCCGTCACATGAAGACAGATCTATAGCCATCAGGTAGGTCGTTCTATGGAGGAGGGTGATTGTGAGGCACAGGAGCAGCTTATACAAACATGGCACCTGAGATCACCCGTCACATGAAGACAGATCTATAGCCATCAGGTAGGTCGTTCTATGGAGGAGGGTGATTGTGAGGCACAGGAGCAGCTTATATAAACATGGCACCTCAGATCACCCGTCACATGAAGACAGATCTATAGCCATCAGGTAGGTCGTTCTATGGAGGAGGGTGATTGTGAGGCACAGGAGCAGCTTATACAAACATGGCACCTCAGATCACCCGTCACATGAAGACAGATCTATAGCCATCAGGTAGGTCGTTCTATGGAGGAGGGTGATTGTGAGGCACAGGAGCAGCTTATACAAACATGGCACCTCAGATCACCTCGTCACATGAAGACAGATCTATAGCCATCAGGTAGGTCGTTCTATGGAGGAGGGTGATTGTGAGGCACAGGAGCAGCTTATATAAACATGGCACCTGAGATCACCCGTCACATGAAGACAGATCTATAGCCATCAGGTAGGTCGTTCTATGGAGGAGGGTGATTGTGAGGCACAGGAGCAGCTTATACAAACATGGCACCTCAGATCACCCGTCACATGAAGACAGATCTATAGCCATCAGGTAGGTCGCTCTATGGAGGAGGGTGATTGTGAGGCACAGGAGCAGCTTATACAAACATGGCACCTCAGATCACCCGTCACATGAAGACAGATCTATAGCCATCAGGTAGGTCGTTCTATGGAGGAGGGTGATTGTGAGGCACAGGAGCAGCTTATATAAACATGGCACCTGAGATCACCCGTCACATGAAGACAGATCTATAGCCATCAGGTAGGTCGTTCTATGGAGGAGGGTGATTGTGAGGCACAGGAGCAGCTTATACAAACATGGCACCTCAGATCACCCCGTCACATGAAGACAGATCTATAGCCATCAGGTAGGTCGTTCTATGGAGGAGGGTGATTGTGAGGCACAGGAGCAGCTTATATAAACATGGCACCTCAGATCACCCCGTCACATGAAGACAGATCTATAGCCATCAGGTAGGTCGTTCTATGGAGGAGGGTGATTGTGAGGCACAGGAGCAGCTTATACAAACATGGCACCTGAGATCACCCCGTCACATGAAGACAGATCTATAGCCATCAGGTAGGTCGCTCTATGGAGGAGGGTGATTGTGAGGCACAGGAGCAGCTTATATAAACATGGCACCTGAGATCACCCGTCACATGAAGACAGATCTATAGCCATCAGGTAGGTCGTTCTATGGAGGAGAGTGATTGTGAGGCACAGGAGCAGCTTATATAAACATGGCACCTCAGATCACCCGTCACATGAAGACAGATCTATAGCCATCAGGTAGGTCGTTCTATGGAGGAGGGTGATTGTGAGGCACAGGAGCAGCTTATACAAACATGGCACCTGAGATCACCCGTCACATGAAGACAGATCTATAGCCATCAGGTAGGTCGTTCTATGGAGGAGGGTGATTGTGAGGCACAGGAGCAGCTTATATAAACATGGCACCTCAGATCACCCGTCACATGAAGACAGATCTATAGCCATCAGGTAGGTCGTTCTATGGAGGAGGGTGATTGTGAGGCACAGGAGCAGCTTATACAAACATGGCACCTGAGATCACCCGTCACATGAAGACAGATCTATAGCCATCAGGTAGGTCGTTCTATGGAGGAGGGTGATTGTGAGGCACAGGAGCAGCTTATACAAACATGGCACCTCAGATCACCCGTCACATGAAGACAGATCTATAGCCATCAGGTAGGTCGCTCTATGGAGGAGGGTGATTGTGAGGCACAGGAGCAGCTTATACAAACATGGCACCTCAGATCACCCGTCACATGAAGACAGATCTATATCCATCAGGTAGGTCGTTCTATGGAGGAGAGTGATTGTGAGGCACAGGAGCAGCTTATATAAACATGGCACCTTAGATCACCCTGTCACATGAAGACAGATCTATAGCCATCAGGTAGGTCGTTCTATGGAGGAGAGTGATTGTGAGGCACAGGAGCAGCTTATATAAACATGGCACCTGAGATCACCCCGTCACATGAAGACAGATCTATAGCCATCAGGTAGGTCGTTCTATGGAGGAGGGTGATTGTGAGGCACAGGAGCAGCTTATATAAACATGGCACCTGAGATCACCCGTCACATGAAGACAGATCTATAGCCATCAGGTAGGTCGTTCTATGGAGGAGAGTGATTGTGAGGCACAGGAGCAGCTTATACAAACATGGCACCTCAGATCACCCCGTCACATGGAGACAGATCTATAGCCATCAGGTAGGTCGTTCTATGGAGGAGGGTGATTGTGAGGCACAGGAGCAGCTTATACAAACATGGCACCTCAGATCACCCCGTCACATGAAGACAGATCTATAGCCATCAGGTAGGTCGTTCTATGGAGGAGGGTGATTGTGAGGCACAGGAGCAGCTTATATAAACATGGCACCTCAGATCACCCCGTCACATGAAGACAGATCTATAGCCATCAGGTAGGTCGCTCTATGGAGGAGGGTGATTGTGAGGCACAGGAGCAGCTTATATAAACATGGCACCTGAGATCACCCGTCACATGAAGACAGATCTATAGCCATCAGGTAGGTCGTTCTATGGAGGAGGGTGATTGTGAGGCACAGGAGCAGCTTATATAAACATGGCACCTGAGATCACCCGTCACATGAAGACAGATCTATAGCCATCAGGTAGGTCGTTCTATGGAGGAGGGTGATTGTGAGGCACAGGAGCAGCTTATATAAACATGGCACCTGAGATCACCCGTCACATGAAGACAGATCTATAGCCATCAGGTAGGTCGTTCTATGGAGGAGAGTGATTGTGAGGCACAGGAGCAGCTTATACAAACATGGCACCTCAGATCACCTCGTCACATGAAGACAGATCTATAGCCATCAGGTAGGTCGTTCTATGGAGGAGAGTGATTGTGAGGCACAGGAGCAGCTTATACAAACATGGCACCTCAGATCACCCCGTCACATGAAGACAGATCTATAGCCATCAGGTAGGTCGTTCTATGGAGGAGAGTGATTGTGAGGCACAGGAGCAGCTTATATAAACATGGCACCTCAGATCACCCGTCACATGAAGACAGATCTATAGCCATCAGGTAGGTCGTTCTATGGAGGAGGGTGATTGTGAGGCACAGGAGCAGCTTATATAAACATGGCACCTCAGATCACCCCGTCACATGAAGACAGATCTATAGCCATCAGGTAGGTCGTTCTATGGAGGAGGGTGATTGTGAGGCACAGGAGCAGCTTATACAAACATGGCACCTGAGATCACCCGTCACATGAAGACAGATCTATAGCCATCAGGTAGGTCGTTCTATGGAGGAGGGTGATTGTGAGGCACAGGAGCAGCTTATATAAACATGGCACCTGAGATCACCCGTCACATGAAGACAGATCTATAGCCATCAGGTAGGTCGTTCTATGGAGGAGGGTGATTGTGAGGCACAGGAGCAGCTTATATAAACATGGCACCTGAGATCACCCGTCACATGAAGACAGATCTATAGCCATCAGGTAGGTCGTTCTATGGAGGAGGGTGATTGTGAGGCACAGGAGCAGCTTATATAAACATGGCACCTCAGATCACCCGTCACATGAAGACAGATCTATAGCCATCAGGTAGGTCGTTCTATGGAGGAGGGTGATTGTGAGGCACAGGAGCAGCTTATACAAACATGGCACCTGAGATCACCCCGTCACATGAAGACAGATCTATAGTCATCAGGTAGGTCGTTCTATGGAGGAGAGTGATTGTGAGGCACAGGAGCAGCTTATACAAACATGTCACCTCAGATCACCCCGTCACATGAAGACAGATCTATAGCCATCAGGTAGGTCGTTCTATGGAGGAGGGTGATTGTGAGGCACAGGAGCAGCTTATATAAACATGGCACCTGAGATCACCCGTCACATGAAGACAGATCTATAGCCATCAGGTAGGTCGCTCTATGGAGGAGGGTGATTGTGAGGCACAGGAGCAGCTTATACAAACATGGTACCTGAGATCACCCCGTCACATGAAGACAGATCTATAGCGATCAGGTAGGTCGTTCTATGGAGGAGGGTGATTGTGAGGCACAGGAGCAGCTTATATAAACATGGCACCTCAGATCACCCGTCACATGAAGACAGATCTATAGCCATCAGGTAGGTCGTTCTATGGAGGAGGGTGTTGTGAGGCACAGGAGCAGCTTATATAAACATGGCACCTCAGATCACCCGTCACATGAAGACAGATCTATAGCCATCAGGTAGGTCGCTCTATGGAGGAGGGTGATTGTGAGGCACAGGAGCAGCTTATATAAACATGGCACCTCAGATCACCCCGTCACATGAAGACAGATCTATAGCCATCAGGTAGGTCGTTCTATGGAGGAGGGTGATTGTGAGGCACAGGAGCAGCTTATACAAACATGGCACCTCAGATCACCCGTCACATGAAGACAGATCTATAGCCATCAGGTAGGTCGTTCTATGGAGGAGGGTGATTGTGAGGCACAGGAGCAGCTTATATAAACATGGCACCTCAGATCACCCGTCACATGAAGACAGATCTATAGCCATCAGGTAGGTCGTTCTATGGAGGAGGGTGATTGTGAGGCACAGGAGCAGCTTATACAAACATGGCACCTCAGATCACCCGTCACATGAAGACAGATCTATAGCCATCAGGTAGGTCGTTCTATGGAGGAGGGTGATTGTGAGGCACAGGAGCAGCTTATACAAACATGGCACCTCAGATCACCCCGTCACATGAAGACAGATCTATAGCCATCAGGTAGGTCGTTCTATGGAGGAGGGTGATTGTGAGGCACAGGAGCAGCTTATATAAACATGGCACCTGAGATCACCCGTCACATGAAGACAGATCTATAGCCATCAGGTAGGTCGTTCTATGGAGGAGGGTGATTGTGAGGCACAGGAGCAGCTTATATAAACATGGCACCTCAGATCACCCGTCACATGAAGACAGATCTATAGCCATCAGGTAGGTCGTTCTATGGAGGAGGGTGATTGTGAGGCACAGGAGCAGCTTATACAAACATGGCACCTGAGATCACCCAGTCACATGAAGACAGATCTATAGCCATCAGGTAGGTCGTTCTATGGAGGAGGGTGATTGTGAGGCACAGGAGCAGCTTATATAAACATGGCACCTCAGATCACCCCGTCACATGAAGACAGATCTATAGCCATCAGGTAGGTCGTTCTATGGAGGAGGGTGATTGTGAGGCACAGGAGCAGCTTATACAAACATGGCACCTCAGATCACCCGTCACATGAAGACAGATCTATAGCCATCAGGTAGGTCGCTCTATGGAGGAGGGTGATTGTGAGGCACAGGAGCAGCTTATACAAACATGGCACCTCAGATCACCCGTCACATGAAGACAGATCTATAGCCATCAGGTAGGTCGTTCTATGGAGGAGGGTGATTGTGAGGCACAGGAGCAGCTTATATAAACATGGCACCTCAGATCACCCGTCACATGAAGACAGATCTATAGCCATCAGGTAGGTCGTTCTATGGAGGAGGGTGATTGTGAGGCACAGGAGCAGCTTATACAAACATGGCACCTCAGATCACCCCGTCACATGAAGACAGATCTATAGCCATCAGGTAGGTCGTTCTATGGAGGAGGGTGATTGTGAGGCACAGGAGCAGCTTATATAAACATGGCACCTGAGATCACCCCGTCACATGAAGACAGATCTATAGCCATCAGGTAGGTCGTTCTATGGAGGAGGGTGATTGTGAGGCACAGGAGCAGCTTATATAAACATGGCACCTCAGATCACCCGTCACATGAAGACAGATCTATAGCCATCAGGTAGGTCGTTCTATGGAGGAGAGTGATTGTGAGGCACAGGAGCAGCTTATACAAACATGGCACCTGAGATCACCCCGTCACATGAAGACAGATCTATAGCCATCAGGTAGGTCGTTCTATGGAGGAGGGTGATTGTGAGGCACAGGAGCAGCTTATACAAACATGGCACCTCAGATCACCCGTCACATGAAGACAGATCTATAGCCATCAGGTAGGTCGTTCTATGGAGGAGGGTGATTGTGAGGCACAGGAGCAGCTTATACAAACATGGCACCTCAGATCACCCGTCACATGAAGACAGATCTATAGCCATCAGGTAGGTCGTTCTATGGAGGAGGGTGATTGTGAGGCACAGGAGCAGCTTATATAAACATGGCACCTCAGATCACCCCGTCACATGAAGACAGATCTATAGCCATCAGGTAGGTCGTTCTATGGAGGAGGGTGATTGTGAGGCACAGGAGCAGCTTATATAAACATGGCACCTGAGATCACCCCGTCACATGAAGACAGATCTATAGCCATCAGGTAGGTCGCTCTATGGAGGAGGGTGATTGTGAGGCACAGGAGCAGCTTATATAAACATGGCACCTCAGATCACCCGTCACATGAAGACAGATCTATAGCCATCAGGTAGGTCGTTCTATGGAGGAGAGTGATTGTGAGGCACAGGAGCAGCTTATATAAACATGGCACCTGAGATCACCCCGTCACATGAAGACAGATCTATAGCCATCAGGTAGGTCGTTCTATGGAGGAGGGTGATTGTGAGGCACAGGAGCAGCTTATACAAACATGGCACCTCAGATCACCCGTCACATGAAGACAGATCTATAGCCATCAGGTAGGTCGTTCTATGGAGGAGGGTGATTGTGAGGCACAGGAGCAGCTTATATAAACATGGCACCTGAGATCACCCGTCACATGAAGACAGATCTATAGCCATCAGGTAGGTCGTTCTATGGAGGAGGGTGATTGTGAGGCACAGGAGCAGCTTATATAAACATGGCACCTGAGATCACCTCGTCACATGAAGACAGATCTATAGCCATCAGGTAGGTCGTTCTATGGAGGAGGGTGATTGTGAGGCACAGGAGCAGCTTATATAAACATGGCACCTCAGATCACCCGTCACATGAAGACAGATCTATAGCCATCAGGTAGGTCGTTCTATGGAGGAGGGTGATTGTGAGGCACAGGAGCAGCTTATATAAACATGGCACCTCAGATCACCCGTCACATGAAGACAGATCTATAGCCATCAGGTAGGTCGTTCTATGGAGGAGGGTGATTGTGAGGCACAGGAGCAGCTTATATAAACATGGCACCTGAGATCACCCGTCACATGAAGACAGATCTATAGCCATCAGGTAGGTCGTTCTATGGAGGAGGGTGATTGTGAGGCACAGGAGCAGCTTATACAAACATGGCACCTCAGATCACCCCGTCACATGAAGACAGATCTATAGCCATCAGGTAGGTCGTTCTATGGAGGAGGGTGATTGTGAGGCACAGGAGCAGCTTATACAAACATGGCACCTCAGATCACCCGTCACATGAAGACAGATCTATAGCCATCAGGTAGGTCGTTCTATGGAGGAGGGTGATTGTGAGGCACAGGAGCAGCTTATATAAACATGGCACCTCAGATCACCCGTCACATGAAGACAGATCTATAGCCATCAGGTAGGTCGTTCTATGGAGGAGGGTGATTGTGAGGCACAGGAGCAGCTTATACAAACATGGCACCTCAGATCACCCGTCACATGAAGACAGATCTATAGCCATCAGGTAGGTCGCTCTATGGAGGAGGGTGATTGTGAGGCACAGGAGCAGCTTATATAAACATGGCACCTCAGATCACCCGTCACATGAAGACAGATCTATAGCCATCAGGTAGGTCGTTCTATGGAGGAGGGTGATTGTGAGGCACAGGAGCAGCTTATACAAACATGGCACCTCAGATCACCCGTCACATGAAGACAGATCTATAGCCATCAGGTAGGTCGTTCTATGGAGGAGAGTGATTGTGAGGCACAGGAGCAGCTTATACAAACATGGCACCTCAGATCACCCCGTCACATGAAGACAGATCTATAGCCATCAGGTAGGTCGTTCTATGGAGGAGGGTGATTGTGAGGCACAGGAGCAGCTTATACAAACATGGCACCTCAGATCACCCCGTCACATGAAGACAGATCTATAGCCATCAGGTAGGTCGTTCTATGGAGGAGGGTGATTGTGAGGCACAGGAGCAGCTTATACAAACATGGCACCTCAGATCACCCGTCACATGAAGACAGATCTATAGCCATCAGGTAGGTCGTTCTATGGAGGAGGGTGATTGTGAGGCACAGGAGCAGCTTATACAAACATGGCACCTCAGATCACCCGTCACATGAAGACAGATCTATAGCCATCAGGTAGGTCGTTCTATGGAGGAGGGTGATTGTGAGGCACAGGAGCAGCTTATATAAACATGGCACCTGAGATCACCCGTCACATGAAGACAGATCTATAGCCATCAGGTAGGTCGTTCTATGGAGGAGGGTGATTGTGAGGCACAGGAGCAGCTTATACAAACATGGCACCTCAGATCACCCGTCACATGAAGACAGATCTATAGCCATCAGGTAGGTCGTTCTATGGAGGAGGGTGATTGTGAGGCACAGGAGCAGCTTATACAAACATGGCACCTCAGATCACCCGTCACATGAAGACAGATCTATAGCCATCAGGTAGGTCGTTCTATGGAGGAGGGTGATTGTGAGGCACAGGAGCAGCTTATACAAACATGGCACCTCAGATCACCCCGTCACATGAAGACAGATCTATAGCCATCAGGTAGGTCGTTCTATGGAGGAGGGTGATTGTGAGGCACAGGAGCAGCTTATATAAACATGGCACCTGAGATCACCCCGTCACATGAAGACAGATCTATAGCCATCAGGTAGGTCGTTCTATGGAGGAGGGTGATTGTGAGGCACAGGAGCAGCTTATACAAACATGGCACCTCAGATCACCCGTCACATGAAGACAGATCTATAGCCATCAGGTAGGTCGTTCTATGGAGGAGGGTGATTGTGAGGCACAGGAGCAGCTTATATAAACATGGCACCTCAGATCACCCGTCACATGAAGACAGATCTATAGCCATCAGGTAGGTCGTTCTATGGAGGAGGGTGATTGTGAGGCACAGGAGCAGCTTATACAAACATGGCACCTGAGATCACCCCGTCACATGAAGACAGATCTATAGCCATCAGGTAGGTCGTTCTATGGAGGAGGGTGATTGTGAGGCACAGGAGCAGCTTATACAAACATGGCACCTCAGATCACCCGTCACATGAAGACAGATCTATAGCCATCAGGTAGGTCGTTCTATGGAGGAGGGTGATTGTGAGGCACAGGAGCAGCTTATACAAACATGGCACCTCAGATCACCCGTCACATGAAGACAGATCTATAGCCATCAGGTAGGTCGTTCTATGGAGGAGGGTGATTGTGAGGCACAGGAGCAGCTTATACAAACATGGCACCTCAGATCACCCCGTCACATGAAGACAGATCTATAGCCATCAGGTAGGTCGTTCTATGGAGGAGGGTGATTGTGAGGCACAGGAGCAGCTTATACAAACATGGCACCTCAGATCACCCGTCACATGAAGACAGATCTATAGCCATCAGGTAGGTCGTTCTATGGAGGAGGGTGATTGTGAGGCACAGGAGCAGCTTATATAAACATGGCACCTCAGATCACCCGTCACATGAAGACAGATCTATAGCCATCAGGTAGGTCGTTCTATGGAGGAGAGTGATTGTGAGGCACAGGAGCAGCTTATATAAACATGGCACCTGAGATCACCCCGTCACATGAAGACAGATCTATAGCCATCAGGTAGGTCGTTCTATGGAGGAGGGTGATTGTGAGGCACAGGAGCAGCTTATACAAACATGGCACCTCAGATCACCCGTCACATGAAGACAGATCTATAGCCATCAGGTAGGTCGTTCTATGGAGGAGGGTGATTGTGAGGCACAGGAGCAGCTTATACAAACATGGCACCTCAGATCACCCGTCACATGAAGACAGATCTATAGCCATCAGGTAGGTCGTTCTATGGAGGAGGGTGATTGTGAGGCACAGGAGCAGCTTATACAAACATGGCACCTCAGATCACCCGTCACATGAAGACAGATCTATAGCCATCAGGTAGGTCGTTCTATGGAGGAGAGTGATTGTGAGGCACAGGAGCAGCTTATATAAACATGGCACCTCAGATCACCCGTCACATGAAGACAGATCTATAGCCATCAGGTAGGTCGTTCTATGGAGGAGGGTGATTGTGAGGCACAGGAGCAGCTTATACAAACATGGCACCTGAGATCACCCGTCACATGAAGACAGATCTATAGCCATCAGGTAGGTCGTTCTATGGAGGAGGGTGATTGTGAGGCACAGGAGCAGCTTATACAAACATGGCACCTCAGATCACCCGTCACATGAAGACAGATCTATAGCCATCAGGTAGGTCGTTCTATGGAGGAGGGTGATTGTGAGGCACAGGAGCAGCTTATATAAACATGGCACCTGAGATCACCCCGTCACATGAAGACAGATCTATAGCCATCAGGTAGGTCGTTCTATGGAGGAGGGTGATTGTGAGGCACAGGAGCAGCTTATACAAACATGGCACCTCAGATCACCCGTCACATGAAGACAGATCTATAGCCATCAGGTAGGTCGTTCTATGGAGGAGGGTGATTGTGAGGCACAGGAGCAGCTTATATAAACATGGCACCTCAGATCACCCGTCACATGAAGACAGATCTATAGCCATCAGGTAGGTCGTTCTATGGAGGAGAGTGATTGTGAGGCACAGGAGCAGCTTATACAAACATGGCACCTGAGATCACCCGTCACATGAAGACAGATCTATAGCCATCAGGTAGGTCGTTCTATGGAGGAGGGTGATTGTGAGGCACAGGAGCAGCTTATATAAACATGGCACCTCAGATCACCCCGTCACATGAAGACAGATCTATAGCCATCAGGTAGGTCGTTCTATGGAGGAGGGTGATTGTGAGGCACAGGAGCAGCTTATATAAACATGGCACCTCAGATCACCAGTCACATGAAGACAGATCTATAGCCATCAGGTAGGTCGTTCTATGGAGGAGGGTGATTGTGAGGCACAGGAGCAGCTTATACAAACATGGCACCTCAGATCACCCGTCACATGAAGACAGATCTATAGCCATCAGGTAGGTCGTTCTATGGAGGAGGGTGATTGTGAGGCACAGGAGCAGCTTATACAAACATGGCACCTCAGATCACCCCGTCACATGAAGACAGATCTATAGCCATCAGGTAGGTCGTTCTATGGAGGAGGGTGATTGTGAGGCACAGGAGCAGCTTATATAAACATGGCACCTGAGATCACCCCGTCACATGAAGACAGATCTATAGCCATCAGGTAGGTCGTTCTATGGAGGAGGGTGATTGTGAGGCACAGGAGCAGCTTATACAAACATGGCACCTGAGATCACCCCGTCACATGAAGACAGATCTATAGCCATCAGGTAGGTCGTTCTATGGAGGAGGGTGATTGTGAGGCACAGGAGCAGCTTATATAAACATGGCACCTGAGATCACCCGTCACATGAAGACAGATCTATAGCCATCAGGTAGGTCGTTCTATGGAGGAGGGTGATTGTGAGGCACAGGAGCAGCTTATACAAACATGGCACCTCAGATCACCCCGTCACATGAAGACAGATCTATAGCCATCAGGTAGGTCGTTCTATGGAGGAGGGTGATTGTGAGGCACAGGAGCAGCTTATACAAACATGGCACCTCAGATCACCCGTCACATGAAGACAGATCTATAGCCATCAGGTAGGTCGTTCTATGGAGGAGGGTGATTGTGAGGCACAGGAGCAGCTTATACAAACATGGCACCTGAGATCACCCGTCACATGAAGACAGATCTATAGCCATCAGGTAGGTCGTTCTATGGAGGAGGGTGATTGTGAGGCACAGGAGCAGCTTATATAAACATGGCACCTGAGATCACCCGTCACATGAAGACAGATCTATAGCCATCAGGTAGGTCGTTCTATGGAGGAGGGTGATTGTGAGGCACAGGAGCAGCTTATACAAACATGGCACCTGAGATCACCCGTCACATGAAGACAGATCTATAGCCATCAGGTAGGTCGTTCTATGGAGGAGGGTGATTGTGAGGCACAGGAGCAGCTTATACAAACATGGCACCTGAGATCACCCGTCACATGAAGACAGATCTATAGCCATCAGGTAGGTCGTTCTATGGAGGAGGGTGATTGTGAGGCACAGGAGCAGCTTATATAAACATGGCACCTGAGATCACCCGTCACATGAAGACAGATCTATAGCCATCAGGTAGGTCGTTCTATGGAGGAGAGTGATTGTGAGGCACAGGAGCAGCTTATACAAACATGGCACCTCAGATCACCCGTCACATGAAGACAGATCTATAGCCATCAGGTAGGTCGTTCTATGGAGGAGGGTGATTGTGAGGCACAGGAGCAGCTTATACAAACATGGCACCTCAGATCACCCGTCACATGAAGACAGATCTATAGCCATCAGGTAGGTCGTTCTATGGAGGAGGGTGATTGTGAGGCACAGGAGCAGCTTATACAAACATGGCACCTGAGATCACCCCGTCACATGAAGACAGATCTATAGCCATCAGGTAGGTCGTTCTATGGAGGAGGGTGATTGTGAGGCACAGGAGCAGCTTATACAAACATGGCACCTCAGATCACCCCGTCACATGAAGACAGATCTATAGCCATCAGGTAGGTCGTTCTATGGAGGAGGGTGATTGTGAGGCACAGGAGCAGCTTATATAAACATGGCACCTGAGATCACCCGTCACATGAAGACAGATCTATAGCCATCAGGTAGGTCGTTCTATGGAGGAGGGTGATTGTGAGGCACAGGAGCAGCTTATACAAACATGGCACCTGAGATCACCCGTCACATGAAGACAGATCTATAGCCATCAGGTAGGTCGTTCTATGGAGGAGGGTGATTGTGAGGCACAGGAGCAGCTTATACAAACATGGCACCTCAGATCACCCCGTCACATGAAGACAGATCTATAGCCATCAGGTAGGTCGTTCTATGGAGGAGGGTGATTGTGAGGCACAGGAGCAGCTTATACAAACATGGCACCTCAGATCACCCCGTCACATGAAGACAGATCTATAGCCATCAGGTAGGTCGTTCTATGGAGGAGGGTGATTGTGAGGCACAGGAGCAGCTTATACAAACATGGCACCTCAGATCACCCGTCACATGAAGACAGATCTATAGCCATCAGGTAGGTCGTTCTATGGAGGAGGGTGATTGTGAGGCACAGGAGCAGCTTATACAAACATGGCACCTCAGATCACCCCGTCACATGAAGACAGATCTATAGCCATCAGGTAGGTCGTTCTATGGAGGAGGGTGATTGTGAGGCACAGGAGCAGCTTATACAAACATGGCACCTCAGATCACCCCGTCACATGAAGACAGATCTATAGCCATCAGGTAGGTCGTTCTATGGAGGAGGGTGATTGTGAGGCACAGGAGCAGCTTATATAAACATGGCACCTCAGATCACCCCGTCACATGAAGACAGATCTATAGCCATCAGGTAGGTCGTTCTATGGAGGAGGGTGATTGTGAGGCACAGGAGCAGCTTATACAAACATGGCACCTCAGATCACCCGTCACATGAAGACAGATCTATAGCCATCAGGTAGGTCGTTCTATGGAGGAGGGTGATTGTGAGGCACAGGAGCAGCTTATATAAACATGGCACCTCAGATCACCCGTCACATGAAGACAGATCTATAGCCATCAGGTAGGTCGTTCTATGGAGGAGGGTGATTGTGAGGCACAGGAGCAGCTTATACAAACATGGCACCTCAGATCACCCGTCACATGAAGACAGATCTATAGCCATCAGGTAGGTCGTTCTATGGAGGAGGGTGATTGTGAGGCACAGGAGCAGCTTATACAAACATGGCACCTGAGATCACCCGTCACATGAAGACAGATCTATAGCCATCAGGTAGGTCGCTCTATGGAGGAGAGTGATTGTGAGGCACAGGAGCAGCTTATATAAACATGGCACCTCAGATCACCCCGTCACATGAAGACAGATCTATAGCCATCAGGTAGGTCGCTCTATGGAGGAGAGTGATTGTGAGGCACAGGAGCAGCTTATACAAACATGGCACCTCAGATCAGCAGTCACATGAAGACAGATCTATAGCCATCAGGTAGGTCGTCCTATGGAGGAGGGTGATTGTGAGGCACAGGAGCAGCTTATACAAACATGGCACCTCAGATCACCCCGTCACATGGAGACAGATCTATAGCCATCAGGTAGGTTGTTCTATGGAGGAGGGTGATTGTGAGGCACAGGAGCAGCTTATATAAACATGGCACCTCAGATCACCCGTCACATGAAGACAGATCTATAGCCATCAGGTAGGTCGTTCTATGGAGGAGGGTGATTGTGAGGCACAGGAGCAGCTTATACAAACATGGCACCTCAGATCACCCGTCACATGAAGACAGATCTATAGCCATCAGGTAGGTCGTTCTATGGAGGAGGGTGATTGTGAGGCACAGGAGCAGCTTATACAAACATGGCACCTGAGATCACCCCGTCACATGAAGACAGATCTATAGCCATCAGGTAGGTCGCTCTATGGAGGAGGGTGATTGTGAGGCACAGGAGCAGCTTATATAAACATGGCACCTCAGATCACCCGTCACATGAAGACAGATCTATAGCCATCAGGTAGGTCGTTCTATGGAGGAGGGTGATTGTGAGGCACAGGAGCAGCTTATATAAACATGGCACCTGAGATCACCCCGTCACATGAAGACAGATCTATAGCCATCAGGTAGGTCGTTCTATGGAGGAGGGTGATTGTGAGGCACAGGAGCAGCTTATATAAACATGGCACCTGAGATCACCCCGTCACATGAAGACAGATCTATAGCCATCAGGTAGGTCGTTCTATGGAGGAGGGTGATTGTGAGGCACAGGAGCAGCTTATATAAACATGGCACCTGAGATCACCCGTCACATGAAGACAGATCTATAGCCATCAGGTAGGTCGTTCTATGGAGGAGGGTGATTGTGAGGCACAGGAGCAGCTTATACAAACATGGCACCTCAGATCACCCGTCACATGAAGACAGATCTATAGCCATCAGGTAGGTCGTTCTATGGAGGAGAGTGATTGTGAGGCACAGGAGCAGCTTATATAAACATGGCACCTCAGATCACCCGTCACATGAAGACAGATTTATAGCCATCAGGTAGGTCGCTCTATGGAGGAGGGTGATTGTGAGGCACAGGAGCAGCTTATATAAACATGGCACCTCAGATCACCCGTCACATGAAGACAGATCTATAGCCATCAGGTAGGTCGTTCTATGGAGGAGGGTGATTGTGAGGCACAGGAGCAGCTTATACAAACATGGCACCTCAGATCACCCGTCACATGAAGACAGATCTATAGCCATCAGGTAGGTCGCTCTATGGAGGAGGGTGATTGTGAGGCACAGGAGCAGCTTATACAAACATGGCACCTCAGATCACCCGTCACATGAAGACAGATCTATAGCCATCAGGTAGGTCGTTCTATGGAGGAGAGTGATTGTGAGGCACAGGAGCAGCTTATATAAACATGGCACCTCAGATCACCCCGTCACATGAAGACAGATCTATAGCCATCAGGTAGGTCGTTCTATGGAGGAGAGTGATTGTGAGGCACAGGAGCAGCTTATACAAACATGGCACCTGAGATCACCCGTCACATGAAGGCAGATCTATAGCCATCAGGTAGGTCGCTCTATGGAGGAGGGTGATTGTGAGGCACAGGAGCAGCTTATACAAACATGGCACCTCAGATCACCCGTCACATGAAGACAGATCTATAGCCATCAGGTAGGTCGTTCTATGGAGGAGGGTGATTGTGAGGCACAGGAGCAGCTTATACAAACATGGCACCTGAGATCACCCGTCACATGAAGACATTTCGATGGCATACCGGACAGAGCATCCACAGCCCATGTGTGTCCTGCGTCACGTATAAGGACACATGTAGGAGCGGCAGTATTTCTTCACTTGTGTGGCTTCATACAGGACGTGTAAAGCTCTGCCAGGGTGGTGTGACCCAGACGTGCATGCGCAAGGTCTTCAGCCCTGAGTCTCCTGTATGGACGGAATGTGCTTTCTCGTGTTGTATCCTTGTACAGGCGGTGGCCGGGGACTTACTGCCGCTGCCATAGGCTGATGACAGGACCGAGACGTTTCTACAAGTTCTGGGGCTGCCTCACTCATCCAGGTTGAGGAGGATCTTTCCTGAAGATGTTGGACGTGTGTTGAGCGCCACACATGCCTCCTCTAGTTGTACTAGATGGCCTTTTGTCTTTCTCGGCTGTTCATTTTATCACATAAGTATTTGATCGCCTTCCAACCAGCAGGCATTCTGCTCTGACAGACCGGTTAGTGTTTCTTTAAGAAGTCCTCCGACTCTGCGCTCATTACCTGTATTAATTGCACCTGTTTGAACTTGTTACCTGAATAAAAGACACCTGTCCACACACTCAGTCCATCACACTCCGACCTCTCCACCATGGCCAAGACCAAAGAGCTGTCTAAGGACACCAGGGACAAGGCTGTAGACCTGCACAAGGCTGGGATGGGCGACAGGATAATAGGCGAGCAGAGGTGAGAAGACAACAGCTGTTGGCGAATTATTAGAAAATGGAAGAAAACAAGATGACAGTCAGTCTTCCTCGGTCTGGGGCTCCATGCAAGATCTCGCCTCATGGGGTAAGGATGATCCTGAGAAAGGTCAGGAATCAGCCCATAACTACACGGGAGGACCTGGTCAATGACCTGAAGAGAGCTGGGACCACTTCGCCGTCATGGATTAAACTCCTGCAGGACACACAAGGTCCCCCTGCTCACACCAGAACATGTCCAGGCCCGTTTAAAGTTTGCCAATGACCATCTGGATGATCCAGAGGAGGCATGGGAGAAGGTCACGTGGTCAGATGGGACCAAAATAGAACTTTTTGGTATCAACTCCTCTCACCAGGTTTGGAGAAAGAAGAAGGATGAGTACAACCCCAAGAACACTGTCCCAACCATGATGCATGGGGGTGGAAACATCATACTTTGGCGGTGCTTTTCTGTAAAGGGGACAGGACGACTGCACCGTATTCAAGGAAGGATAGATGGGGCCATGTATCGCAAGATTTTTGACAACAACCTCCTTCCCTCAGTAAGAGCATTGAAGATGGGTCATGGCTGGGTCTTCCAGCATGACAATGACCCAAAGCACAGCCAGGGCAACTAAGGAGCGTCTCCGTAAGAAGCATTTCAAGGTCCTGGAGTGGCCGAGTCGGTCTCCAGACCTGAAACCAATAGAAAATCTTTGGAGGGAGCAGAAACTCAATGTGTCGTGTGTCATTGACTTCTCAACATCACCATGAGCGTCCGCACTGGTGCTGTGAGAGAGCCCACTGGAGGCATGAATGGCACATGGTAGCATTCAGTGATGAGAGTAGTTTCTGTCTAAGGATGACCGCATCAGAGTTCTCGGGAGGCTGGAGAGCCCCTACTGTCATCATGCATAGTGTGGAGACACATAGGACCAGCTGTCATGTGTGGGGTGCTATAAGCTACTATGGCTGTTCCCATCTGGTGTTCATGGTAGCAACCAAATTACCAGCCTTCAATACTTCCAGGACTTCATGGAACCAGTCCTACTGCTTTTTTTGACTCGGGAGACACGGTGTTCCAGCAAGATAACACTGCCATACACTGTCTGCTCTACACAGTGTGCTTTTCAGGTTCTCTAGTATGTCTCCTGGCCAACTCAATCATCAGATCCCTGCCCCTTCGAGAATGTCTGTCTGGGTCTGAATGGAGAGACGGATCTCCCATGTACAGCAGCTACAACCTCCTTGTCTGAACTACGGCCCAGAAATGGAAGAGCTGGAAATGACTGCAGGAGGACATCCAGCATTCGTATGACTGCCACCATGCCAGAGTAAAGTGGAGATGCCACACAGTTGTAATATATCCTGCCTCAACATATACCCTGCCGCAGACCCAGAATAACGGGAATTCTTTTCCACTAGTGTATATATTACACCACCTACAGTATCTGGTCTTTTAGGAAGGCTTTATGGTATGGGTGTGTACTATTTAACACAATGTCTCATGGGAGATGTCATGGCCTAAGTGGTTTTCTATAGGAGGATTTCATGGAGCGCTTTAGTAACGAGTACACCATGACATTTATGACATTACTCTAGCACATGACTACACCACATCTATGACATGACCTGAGCACTTCATTACATCACATCTATGACATGACCTGAGCACTTCATTACATCACATCTATGACATGACCTGAGCACTTCATTACACCACATCTATGACATGACCTGAGCACTTCATTACATCACATCTATGACATGACCTGAGCACTTCATTACATCACATCTATGACATGACCTGAGCACTTCATTACACCACATCTATGACATGACCTGCACCATTCATCACATCTATGACATGACCTGAGCACTTCATTACATCACATCTATGACATGACCTGAGCACTTCATTACATCACATCTATGACATGACCTGAGCACTTCATTACATCACATCTATGACATGACCTGAGCACTTCATTACATCACATCTATGACATGACCTGAGCACTTCATTACATCACATCTATGACATGACCTGAGCACTTCATTACATCACATCTATGACATGACCTGAGCACTTCATTACATCACATCTATGACATGACCTGAGCACTTCATTACATCACATCTATGACATGACCTGAGCACTTCATTACATCACATCTATGACATGACCTGAGCACTTCATTACATCACATCTATGACATGACCTGAGCACTTCATTACATCACATCTATGACATGACCTGAGCACTTCATTACATCACATCTATGACATGACCTGAGCACTTCATTACATCACATCTATGACATGACCTGAGCACTTCATTATACATCTATGACATGACCTGAGCACTTCATTACACCACATCTATGACATGACCTGAGCACTTCATTACATCACATCTATGACATGACCTGAGCACTTCATTACACCACATCTATGACATGACCTGAGCACTTCATTACATCACATCTATGACATGACCTGAGCACTTCATTACATCACATCTATGACATGACCTGAGCACTTCATTACACCACATCTATGACATGACCTGAGCACTTCATTACACCACATCTATGACATGGTTTATTTCTTTCTTCTCAGGGCGGTGTCCTCACCTGGTGTCTGTGGCTCCATGTTTTATGGCCTTCCAACTATTCTAACCCCAACTGCATGCTGGGAGCTAGACTGGGATCAACTGGAAACCAACCAAGACAACTTCCATGCGCTGTGTCACTGCCTGCAGGTGAGCATCCTTAAAGAGACTCCCCACACAGACGCTAAAAGTTCCGCTTCAGACTAGAATTAAAAAGCTCTTCAGATCCCAAGGTTTCATTTTCCTGAATGGTGCCATAATATGCCCCTGCAGAAACCTGGGCTACCGTAATGACCGGTGATGGGCTGCCTGTTAGTATGGGAAATGTACATACACTGCACCTCTTCATTGTACATGTGTTTCTAAGGGTATTTACATACTTAAAGGGGTATTCCCATCTCAGACAATGGGGGCATATCGCTAGGATATGCCTCCATTGCCTGATAGGTGCGGGTCCCACTGCTGGGACCCGCACCTATATCGAGAACAGAGCGGGGAGAGCTGTGGCTGGAGGACCCCAGATTTCCCGGGTCCGTCCACCACCAAGCTCTGCTCCCATAGAAGTGAATGGGAGTGTACCCCACATGCGCGGCCCATGCTCCCATTTATTTCTATGGGACCGACGGAAGTAGCCTAGCCAGCGCTCGGCTATATTCGCTGGCCCCATAGAAAATCAATGGTGGGCGGTTGCGCATGCGCAGTGCGCCCTCCTTCACTTTCGGGGCTCCGTTCTCCATCCTAGCGATATGCCCCCATTGTCTGAGATGGGACAACCCCTTTAAGTACTAATTAGTTCTATTATATCACCGTTTATTTATATTTTTGTAAAATGATATTCCTTGTAATGTAGTGAGTTAAGAATGGTTAGATAACATGTACAAACCCCCCATTTTTCTGAGAAGGCCACATTCTTGAGTGATTATCTCAGAGATGTGTGCTGCACACTGGACATCCTCAGGAGGAGGGGCTGAAAGATACTGTATAAACCATTTCAAAATTTCACTTTTTTGGCAGATTTTCTCAATATTTATTACCCTGATTCTGCAGTTTACAGAAACACCCCACATGTGGTAAACCGCTGTATGGGCACACGGCAGGGCATAGAAAGGAAGGAGCGCCATATGGTTTTTGGAAGGCAGATTTTGCTGGACTGTATTTTAGACATCATGTCACATTTGAAGACCCCCTGATGCACACCTACAGTAGAAACTCCCAAAAAGTGACCCCATTTTGGAAACCAAGGGATAAGGTGACTGTTTTGTTGGTGCTATTTTGGGGTACATATGATTTTTGATCACTTGATTTCACGCTTTTTGTGAGGCAAGGCAACCAAAAAAAAAAAAGTTTTTATTTTCAGTTTTTTCATGATTTTCACCTGACAGGTTAGATCATGTGATATATTTATAGAGCAGGTTGTTACAGATGCGGCAATACCCAATATGTCTATTTAGTTTTTTTCTTGTTTCAGTTTAAATAATAAATCATTTTTGAATAGAAATAAAAAGCTATTCTCTCATTTAGGGGCTCATTTTTTGCGGGATGAGGTGATGGTTGGATTGGTACTATTTTCGTCTATATTGGACTTTTTGATTACTTGGCATTATGCTTTTTTGATGTAAGGTGACAAAAATGTTTTTTTTGGCAAAGTTTTTATTTTTTGCAGCATTCACCTTAGGGTGTAGATCATGTGATATTTTTATAGAGCAGAGTGTTACGGATGCGGCGACACCTAATGTGTCTATTTTTTTTATTTTTGTTCGGTTTTACACAATAAAAGCATTTTTGAAAAATCATGTTTTTGCATCTCCATTTTCTGAAAGCCTTATTTTTTTTAATTTTTGGGCGATTGTCTCACATAGTGGCTCCTTTTTTGCTAGATGAGGTGACCATTTGATTGGTACTATTTTGGGTCATATATGCTAGGGCCAGCACCCCAAAGAGACTTAGAGGAACCTTGCTTACCCTGGAATATACTGCTGGAGGAGCCCTCTACTGAGAAGAAGCATCTGGAGCCGCCCTGCCATATCGATCTCTAAGCTGGAGGAGTGTGACCCTCATCTTCCGGGGTATTTATCCTGTTACCGGACTGTAGTCATGTTCCTGGACTATTTTGCCCTCTGTATGATGGAGTATTTTAAGGACCTTTCGGTTTGCATGTAATAAAGGTCCTTGAGCTGTTTACTTATTCCTTGCTCTGTTGATTGTGTGATACCAGAGTAGGACGCCATGATAACTGGTGGCAGTGGTGGGATCGCGCAGCCCAATGGAGAACCATCAACAGAGTTAATACAGAAACTGGACCATATCCAGTCTACAGGTGAGAGCCAGAGATCTGGGCCTGAACTACCAGGGACTGACTAAAGAGGCCTTAATTGATCTACTGGTGGGTGCTAGCCAAACCACCTCCTCGCCAGCTGTCTAACGGACTGGGACCACCACCCCTAAAAGCCGTTGGTTGATGTGGTACGAAGAAGAGATGGCAGCTCTGGGCCCAGGCATGTCTCTGGTGTATAAGGAGGAGGCTGCTCGCCGAACCCAGCGGAGACAACAAGCAATGGTGCCCGAAAGAGGGAGTAATGTGACTTGGAATGTAAACCCGACTATCCAGGAACCTGTACGAATCATCGGGACGGACTTCAAGCAATTTGATGAGGCTTCTGGAGATGTGTAGTGGTTCTTCAAGAACTTTTAGCAGCAGTGTGCCATGGTGGAGGTGCCCCACTCTGGCTGGATGAGTTTTCAGGAGCGGGACTCCTGACCGGAAGCGTGGCGAAGGCTTACTGAACCGCGGAACCGGGATTATAACATTGTAAAACGGACTATCTTGGATTACCATGCTGTCACCCCAGACTCATATCTGGCCCAGTTCCGAGACCTCTTGTGCACCACGGGGGGATCATTTGGGATTTAGGCCCATAAGATGTCCCAGCCATGTCGGAGATGGCTGAAAGCGGAGGAAGCCTTCACTTTGAAAGATGTTGTACAGGCGTTCCTTATCGAACAATTTCTTGCCAAGTGCCTCTCTGAAATATGGGAATGGGTTCGGGAGCGCACACCGCGCACCTTGGATAGAGCTGCAGCCCTGGCTCTTACTGTCCGGCTGCAATGGAGGAGGCTTTGGACCATAAACCACAGCCTGCCCCTGCACCTCGGACCCCTCCGGTTATATCTTCCCTTCCACCCAGCCGCAGGCACAATCCGGGGCCCCAACTGTTTCAACCACGACCTGGGAGAATCACAGAGAGGAGATGTTATGGGTGCGTGCAACTTGGGCACCTGCAATCCGATTGTCCATCAAGGACTTGGGGGGAGCCCCATGCACTCCTACCTCATCTGGTGCATCTTGTGCACGTCATCCCGCCTGAGGAAGAGTTACCATCACCCCCACCGGAGTGGACCGCCAAACCTTGCACCTTAGATACCTCTTCTAGAGTGTAAGGCCCCCAGCCTTTGTTCCCAAGCTACCCCGAGCAACGGCAACGCCACCTGCAAGATGTCTTAATTGCTGGATGCAAAGTGTCAGAGTTTCCGAGATACAGGCATTCCTGACTATCGCTGACCCCCGTGTGGTTCAACCCGAGGCCATTCACCAGGGCCTGAGAATCCCCATTGTCCTGGCAGGGGGTACTCACAGATATATACATTGAGCTTTGGTGCGGTTGGACTATAGTATGGGGAGGAACTGTGCTGGATTGGGGTTATGGGAGGACTTCCCACAGATATCCTCCTGGGAAACGACATTGGGGAGTTACAGTGCTATTTTGTGGGATCTGTCACCCGACTACAAGCCATTCGAGCACCACAACATCAGGACTGCACCAGGGAAGTACCACCACAAACCCCATCAGTAGGTAGTCAATCGATCCCCTGTTACTACATTGGGAGGGTCTTGGGACAGAGAGGAGTTTAGAAAAGAAACAAAGGGTGACACTACCTTGGCAGCCCTTTGGCTAAGGGCAGAAACTTGGCATGTGGGAGAAAATGAAGACAGCTTCACCAGGGAAAAAGGATTGTAATTTGGCATAACGAAGGTCAGTGGCAAGGGCATCCCTGACGCAGTGACCAGGCAACTCATTGTCCCTCAGAAGTACAGGGCACAGCTACTCCAACTGGCCCATGACATCCCCCTTGCCTTGGCATCAAGGGAGGAAAATGACTGAAAAGAGACTCACCCAAAGCTTTTACTGGCCTGGCATCTCGCAGTTGGTAGCCTATTATTGCTGCACCTGCGATGTGTGCCAGCGAATGCGGCATCCAGGAGCTCGACATATGCTACCCCTGCAGCCTCTGCCCATTATTGAAGAACCACTTTAACATGTAGGTGTGGACATCATCGGTCCTCTGGCCCACCCCAGCCAATTGGGGGAAAAAATTCATCCTGACAGTGGTGGTCCATGCCAATCGGTATTCTGAAGCTGTGGCCCTGTCCAGTATCACAGCAGTAAAAGTAGCCGAGGCTGTGGTTACCATCTTTACCCGGGTAGAGTTCCCCAGTGAAATATTATCGGATCAAAGGACTCCGTTCATGTTGAACCTGGTCCAGTCCCTCTGGTATACCTGTGGCGTTTGAGCCATTCCTGCCACACCATACCACCAGCAGACCAACGGAGTATGCGAACGCTTTAATGAAACCCTAAAAAATATGCTGCAGGCTTTTGCTCACTTTTAAAAGGACTGGGAAAAATACCTGCTACATCTCCTCTTCGCCTGTCAGGAAGTTCCACAAGAGTCCACATGGTTCTTTTCTTTTGAACTACTGTTTGGCCAGAAGATCAGTGGGCCTCTCGCTCTTCTGAAGGAACACTGGGAGGGAGATATTTCAGACACTGGAGTTCTTGTCATTCCTTATGTTCTAGAGTACCAAGACTGTCTCGCCCAGTTATCTACCTTGGCTAAAGAACGCCAGCGAATGGCCCAGTCACAACAAAAGACCTGGTATGACCATAAAGTCAAGACCCGGGAATTTAAGGACAACAGGTGCTCATGATTATTGCTTCCCCTGCCAACAAGCTTCAAACAACGTGGGAAGGCCCTTATCAGGTTGTGAGGAAAATTACATCCTTGCCCTGGACCCTAGTGGTCAATGACAGAAGACCGTCCATATCAACATGTTGAAAGAATATCACAACTGATCCCTGCCGGTTCTAGCCGTCTGCCACCCCATAGTGAAAACTCCCAGGACGAGTATCTCCCTGATCTTCTCCAGGTCACCCAAGCGGGAGGATCCCTGGAACAAGAGTCCATGGGCTTCCATTTATCGGATAGACAAATGGACGATATTTTCTCCGTGCTAAGACCGAGGGCTTCTGCTTTCTCCTTAAAGCCTGGGTGGACTACTCTCCCCAGCCACCATGTGGAAACCCCCAGGCAGCCAGTAGGCTGCCTATTGGGTTTCAGAGGCTATGCACGGCAAAATAAAGAACAAACTGTAGGAGATGAAACAACTGGGGTCAATTTAGCCATCTCACAGCTCCTAGGCCTCTCCTGTAATCCATGGTCCCCAAGAAGGATGGTACAACACGGTTCTGTGTCGATTACCAGAGATTAAACTATGCCGAGAGTGATTCTTACCCCATGCCCAGGATTGATGATCTATTGGATCGGCTGGGCAGTGCCCAATTTGTAACCACGTTAGACTGGAGCAAGAGGTACTGGCAGATACCTCTAACGCAGGACGATTGAGAGCGCTCAGCCTTCATTACTCCATTTGGACTTTTTGAGTTCCTGGGAATGCCCTTTGGGATGAAAAATGTCCCAGCCACTTTCCAGAGACTGGTAGATCGACTGTTAAACCAGTGTCAGGACTTTGCCAATTTCAGCACAACCTGGGAGGAACATCTTAAGCACTTGTGCAAAGTGCTAGACTGTATCCAGACTGCAGGACTGACCATTCCCCCTGATAAATGCCAGTTGGGTATGGCTGATGTCCAGTACCTCGGGCATCAAGTAGGGGGTGGGATCCTAAGGCTCGAGCTGGCCAAGGTGGAAGCCATTAGCAACTGGGGTAGATCACAGAATAAGAATCAAGTAGTTGCTTTTTTGGGAACTGTTGGTTACTATGGCAAATTTGTTTCGCATTTTAGTACCTTGGCCAAGCCCCTCACCGACCTGACCCACAAGAACATGCCTAGGAATGTGACGTGGACGACTGCCTGCGAGGATGCCTTTGTAGCATTAAAGACCGCCCTCGCCACTGCTCCTGTCTTGGCTGCCCCGAACTATAACTATAAGCGCAGGATCCTCGTGCAGACAGATGTGTCCACATTCGGGATGGGGGCAGTTTTTAGCCAGGTGAACGCTGCTGAGGAGAAACATCCTGTTGATTTTTCCAGTCGGAAATTACTGGATCGGGAAGTTGCCTATGCCACCATTGAAAAGAAGTGCCTTGCCAGTGTATGGGCCACAACCCCCTCACATGGCTGAACCTCGTATCACGAGACAATGGACGATTCCTGCGTTGGAGCTTGTCCTTACAACCCTACAACTTCTCCATCCAATACAAACGGGGGAGCCAACACCAGAATGCTGATGAACTGTCCAGACAAGAAGAACCATAGACTCCCTCAGGCCGACCTACACTTACCAATGTACAAGGTCAACAGTTCAGCAAAGTGGACTAAAGTGAGGTGGCCAGAGGTCTGTGTAGACCTCATGGTGTGCTCACTTATTAAAAGCGGGGAGAGGTTGTGATGGTGGGATATGTGTCAGTATTCATATTTTTACAGATTTTAGGAGTGTAGAGCTCTGTATCATTCAGTGTATTCCCAGTCTTGTCCAGTCTTAATTATATTACAGGAAGGCCTGATAATTGAATCAACTCAGTGACCATCGGCAGCATGGTTGTCCCCATGCCTCTTGATGAACTCCTGCTGACATCTCCTGACTAGTCATGAAATCGCCCCCTGTAGGGCCTTGATTGCTGATGCACCATTTCCAGTTCTGGGGGCCTGAAAACCATCCACCCTGTCTGCCTACCCCATGGATATAAGGACGGGGCCTAAAGAGGGCAAGAAAGCCAGCAAGATAGATCCTTTGTGGGACATTGATGCTAGGGCCAGCATCCCAAAGAGACTTGGAGGAACCTTGCTTACGCTGGAATATACTGCCTCTACAGAGAAGAAGCATCTGGAGTCGCACTGCGATATCGATCGCTAAGCCTGAGGAGTGTGACCCTCATCTCCCGGGGTATTTATCCTGTTACTGGACTGTAGCCATGATCCTGGACTATTTTACCCTTTGTGTGGTGGAGTGTTTTATGGACCTTTCGGTTTGCATATAATAAAGGTCCTTGGGCTGTTCAGTCATTCCTCACTCTGTTGATTGTGTGATACCGGAGTAGGACCCTGTGACAATATGACTTTTTTTTTTATCACTTTTTATACAATTTTTGGGAAGTGAGATGGGCAAAACTGCAGTTCCTTCATAGTGGATCAAGTTTTTCTTTTCTCTTTTTTTTTTTATGGTTTTCACCGTGCGGTAAAAGTAACGTCATATATATAGATCAGACCGTTGTGGGCGTGGCGATACCAAATGTGTAGTGTATTTTATTTTTTCCATTTTTAACCAATTATAAATGTGCGGATATGGGAAAAAGTCAGTATGATTGGGGGGCATGCCGGGGAGGGGCGCTCGGCCATCCTGAATTGGGGGTTTGGGGACTCCACAACAGCACAGCCCCGATCTCCTCAACACTCACTGAGGAGATCGGTGCTGGGCTGTAGGGTTTGGGCTTGGTAATTAACACCCCATGATGACATGCACAGTACGTCATTGGTCATTAAGGGGTTAATCTGATATTTAATCACACTTAATATTTTTATCACTTAGCCTGTTTAGCCTATTTATTCTTAAATTGTCAGGTTCAAGTTAAAACAGTACAGTAGGACTTCTGCGAGGTGGCGCTCTAAGATGGACACATTTTAAGAGAACTCCTGCAAGAAAACATACAGTGCTGCTTTTTACCAGGACAAGGGTCTGTGCCATCCAGACCAGCTCTCCACCGAAACTAAAGGTCCCGTAGCCCCACTGCATGCTTCCCCTGCATGACGCAGACCGCTGCCTGCCATTACCTCCTGGTGCACGCTCCACCGCGGCTGCAGATTAGTTTTGCTGGACTTGCTGGTGGGCCGACATCTAGGGCACTTTTCGTGGAGGCACACTAGGCTCTGGACACTGAGGTACAGGAGGGCCCATGGAGATTTCACCTCCTCACCACCATACCACCGCCATTGTACTGCCTATAGCCACACAAATCTGCAATACAAGCGGGCTCTGCCTCATTAAGGGATCTGATAACCCTGCGGATCATAATTTATATGCTGCATGGCATTGGTGACTGTTAGTAGCGCTGCGTTTAACACCCTCTTTCTTTCTTTTTTTTTTTCTGCACCATTATCTGAACGGGGAGCTCCTGTGAGTTCATTGCTATTATTGGGAGCCACATTTACTGGGACAGTAGCTATATCAGTTACCACAGCACGCCTCTACTGTGAGACCTAATTTAGGAGAGACCTTGTCAAGGTTGATTTCACTACATTTTATTGCCTGTGTTATATCACATCCGGATTGAATACTGGGAATAACCTCCACGTTTGCCTCTAGTTTCACGTGGATGCATCTGGTGGCTCTATGTGTTGAGGATTGCCGGTAAAACTCTATGTGAACACATTTTGACATTGGATAACGGATCTAGATTATCAGAGGCTGAGCAGCGGATTTCAGACTTGGAGGATGCTATGCATGCCTGTCAGGGTCAGTTAGAAGAAAGGGATATTGCATTGGTGGCTCTGCAGAATAAACTGGAGGATTGGTCGTACAGGTTCAGGGATTACAATAATCTACATCTCATTGGAGTCCCTGAATCCATACCGCCGAGTGAACTATTGGATCTCACTTCTGAATGGTTTCCGAAAACCTTGAAGCTTGGAGATAAGATACCGGTAGAAAGAGCTCACCGCATTGGCCCCAATCGGAAAGAAAAAGCAGCGAGACCCCGACCTGTCATCTTCAAAGTACTCGACTACTGAGACAAGTACAAAATGCTGGCAGCCTTCAGACAAGCCTCAGTCACGTGCTCCTTTTCCAGGATTTCTCTGCTACACTAGCTGCAAAACCTAGGGTATTTGCTGCGGCATGTAAAATCTCGGTGGACCAAAGTGTTTGCCTTAGTCTTCAATATCCAGCGATCATGCTGTTCACCATGAATGGCAAGGCGTGGTTTGAAGATCCTCAAAAAGCCTTGGAACTCCTCCATCCACCCAGTCAGGCTTTGCCATCTTCCACTGCATCTTCCGCAGCGACGTCTGTAATGTTTTCGGTTATTGTGTTATTGTTTCTAGGTTTCCTTCATAGAACCTGTTGGAACCCTTTTCATAGTTTTATGGTTTTTACTATGTTTAGCACCCCTGATGCGAGGTGGGAGTTGGTTCTTTTACTTGTTCTGAGGGTTTAGTCGTGTGCGTTATCTTACACTGACTCTGCTTGCTGGGACAGGTTGGGGTCATGGCATACTTACAGAAATTACTTCTAATTTTATGCCATTAAGGGTATAGGTTATTGGCTGTCTCATCAGTAAATGTCACTTCTGTAATTTCCTCACTGAAATGGTGTTATGTCAATGGGCTTAACTCCACGGTTAAACAGAAAAAGATCTTGAATCATCTTAGACACCCTTGAGGACCCAGCGGGTAGGTATCTCATGGTTAAAGTATGTATTGAAGGCACTATTTATACTCTTGTGAACATTTATGTCCCTAGTACAACCCGCCCTTCATTTTTTGCCTCTCTATTGGAAACCATATCTGGCTGGGATGTACCTAACCTGATATTGGGGGGGGGGATTTTAATCTGATTCAAGCTGTAGTTATGGATAGGTCTAGCGCTCCATCAGCCACTCGTATCTCTTCCTCGAATCCAATACACTTCCTTAAGGACAGGCTTCATCTGTTTGACCCCAGGTGTCTACAGCACCCAGTGGATAACAATTTTACGCCCCTGTGTCGTGTACATAACACCCAAGCGAGGCTGGACTACTGGTTATTCTCTTTCTCCTTACATACCTTCCCTTCATCTTCAAAAACGCTTGACATGTATATTTCACAATATGCCCAAGTTCTTTTTGAAACAGCCATTCACAACCCACACCTGTTCACCAGACGTTGGCGATTCCGAATTTTCATTCGGCAGACTTTGAATCTATATTAACAGGGTTTTGGGAGTCCTACAAGCTAGATAATTCAGAACATCTGGAGGATATTAACCTCTTTTGGTTCGCGTCTAAAGCCATGGTATGGGGAAAATTAATGCTCTATATATTTCTTGAGTGGAAAGAAATAGTAGAATCCACGTTTGCTGCCCAGAAATAGCTTAAGTTAGGATATCGTCTGTTTAAATTATCAAATACAACAGAAACTCGCCAGGCGCATGTAGATGTGAAGGCATATGCGGATATGTTGGCTCATGAACGGGCGATTACAGACCTACACTACCAAAAACATAAATACTTCCGTTAGGGCAGTAAACCTGGCAGGCTCCTGGCTTCCCTCAACAGACCCTTTAAGGCGGCTACTAGAGTCGTGACACCGAAGTCGCACTCCAGGCCGTATGATCATTAAAGATATAAGTGAGGAGTTTTGGCATTTCTTTGAGTCTCCCTATGCTGAGAACATGAGGCTGGCTTCCTTACAGAAGACGCAAATGCCGGAATTATCGTAAATCGACTCCTGCAGATATGTCACACTACTGTCCCGTCTGAAGACCCAGCTGTACCATGTGTGTTACCTGTACTTACCAAGAAACTGCTGAAGACTCCTGCAGATATGTCACACTACTGTCCCGTCTGCAGACCCAGCTGTACCATGTGTGTTACCTGTACTTACTGAGAAACTGCTGAAGACTCCTGCAGATATGTCACACTACTGTCCTGTCTGCAGACCCTGCTGTACCATGTGTGTTACCTGTACTTACTGAGAAACTGCTGAAGACTCCTGCAGATATGTCACACTACTGTCCTGTCTGGAGACCCAGCTGTACCATGTGTGTTACCTGTACTTACCAAGAAACTACTGAAGACTCCTGCAGATATGTCACACTACTGTCCTGTCTGCAGACCCAGCTGTACGATGTGTGTTACCTGTACTTACCAAGAAACTGCTGAAGACTCCTGCAGATATGTCACACTACTGTCCTGTCTGCAGACCCAGCTGTACCATGTGTGTTACCTGTACTTACCAAGAAACTGCTGAAGACTCCTGCAGATATGTCACACTACTGTCCTGTCTGCAGACCCAGCTGTACCATGTGTGTTACCTGTACTTACCAAGAAACTGCTGAAGACTCCTGCAGATATGTCACACTACTGTCCTGTCTGCAGACCCAGCTGTACCATGTGTGTTACCTGTACTTACCAAGAAACTGCTGAAGACTCCTGCAGATATGTCACACTACTGTCCCGTCTGCAGACCCAGCTGTACCATGTGTGTTACCTGTACTTACCAAGAAACTGCTGAAGACTCCTGCAGATATGTCACACTACTGTCCTGTCTGCAGACCCAGCTGTACCATGTGTGTTACCTGTACTTACTGAGAAACTGCTGAAGACTCCTGCAGATATGTCACACTACTGTCCTGTCTGCAGACCCAGCTGTACCATGTGTGTTACCTGTACTTACCGAGAAACTGCTGAAGACTCCTGCAGATATGTCACACTACTGTCCTGTCTGCAGACCCAGCTGTACCATGTGTGTTACCTGTACTTACTGAGAAACTGCTGAAGACTCCTGCAGATATGTCACACTACTGTCCTGTCTGCAGACCCAGCTGTACCATGTGTGTTACCTGTACTTACCAAGAAACTGCTGAAGACTCCTGCAGATATGTCACACTACTGTCCTGTCTGCAGACCCAGCTGTACCATGTGTGTTACCTGTACTTACTAAGAAACTGCTGAAGACTCCTGCAGATATGTCACACTACTGTCCTGTCTGCAGACCCAGCTGTACCATGTGTGTTACCTGTACTTACTGAGAAACTGCTGAAGACTCCTGCAGATATGTCACACTACTGTCCCGTCTGCAGACCCAGCTGTACCATGTGTGTTACCTGTACTTACTGAGAAACTGCTGAAGACTCCTGCAGATATGTCACACTACTGTCCTGTCTGCAGACCCAGCTGTACCATGTGTGTTACCTGTACTTACTGAGAAACTGCTGAAGACTCCTGCAGATATGTCACACTACTGTCCTGTCTGCAGACCCAGCTGTACCATGTGTGTTACCTGTACTTACTGAGAAACTGCTGAAGACTCCTGCAGATATGTCACACTACTGTCCTGTCTGCAGACCCAGCTGTACCATGTGTGTTACCTGTACTTACTGAGAAACTGCTGAAGACTCCTGCAGATATGTCACACTACTGTCCTGTCTGCAGACCCAGCTGTACCATGTGTGTTACCTGTACTTACTGAGAAACTGCTGAAGACTCCTGCAGATATGTCACACTACTGTCCTGTCTGCAGACCCAGCTGTACCATGTGTGTTACCTGTACTTACTGAGAAACTGCTGAAGACTCCTGCAGATATGTCACACTACTGTCCTGTCTGCAGACCCAGCTGTACCATGTGTGTTACCTGTACTTACCAAGAAACTGCTGAAGACTCCTGCAGATATGTCACACTACTGTCCTGTCTGGAGACCCAGCTGTACCATGTGTGTTACCTGTACTTACTGAGAAACTGCTGAAGACTCCTGCAGATATGTCACACCACTGTCCTGTCTGGAGACCCAGCTGTACCATGTGTGTTACCTGTACTTACTGAGAAACTGCTGAAGACTCCTGCAGATATGTCACACTACTGTCCCGTCTACAGACTCAGCTGTACCATATGTGTTACCTGTACTTACCAAGAAACTGCTGAAGACTCCTGCAGATATGTCACACTACTGTCCCGTCTGCAGACCCAACTGTACCATGTGTATTACCTGTACTTACTGAGAAACTGCTGAAGACTCCTGCAGATATGTCACACTACTGTCCTGTCTGCAGACCCAGCTGTACCATGTGTGTTACCTGTACTTACTGAGAAACTGCTGAAGACTCCTGCAGATATGTCACACTACTGTCCCGTCTGCAGACCCAGCTGTACCATGTGTGTTACCTGTACTTACCAAGAAACTGCTGAAGACTCCTGCAGATATGTCACACCACTGTCCCGTCTACAGACTCAGCTGTACCATATGTGTTACCTGTACTTACCAAGAAACTGCTGAAGACTCCTGCAGATATGTCACACTACTGTCCTGTCTGGAGACCCAGCTGTACCATGTGTGTTACCTGTACTTACTGAGAAACTGCTGAAGACTCCTGCAGATATGTCACACTACTGTCCCGTCTGCAGACCCAGCTGTACCATGTGTGTTACCTGTACTTACTGAGAAACTGCTGAAGACTCCTGCAGATATGTCACACTACTGTCCCGTCTGCAGACCCAGCTGTACCATGTGTGTTACCTGTACTTACTGAGAAACTGCTGAAGACTCCTGCAGATATGTCACACTACTGTCCTGTCTGCAGACCCAGCTGTACCATGTGTGTTACCTGTACTTACTGGGAAACTGCTGAAGACTCCTGCAGATATGTCACACTACTGTCCCGTCTGCAGACCCAGCTGTACCATGTGTGTCAGGACTCAAACCCATGGCCAGTCTGATCCATCCTAATCCCGAACTGCCATTCACGGTTGAAGTGGACGCTTCCAACACTGCAGTAGGCGCTGTCCTATCACAACGTACAGGAGAAAAGATGCTTTTACACCCTTGCGCCTTCTTCTTTCGCCAAATGTCCCCGCAGAGAGTAACTATGACATTGGGAATAAGGAGTTGCTGGCAATCAAAGATGCCTTCTCGGAGTGGAGACATCTATTGGAGGGGGCCATCAATCCCATAACTGTGTTTACTGACCACCGAAACCTCGAATTCATCCGTTCTGCCAAGAGGCTTTCCGCCAAACAAGCCAGATGGAGCCTTTTTTTCTCTCGATTCAATTTCATTATCACATATCGCCCGGGGTCGAAGAATGGCAAAGCAGATGCCCTTTCCAGGATGTTCTCTGAACCTTCACAGGACAACAAGGGCCAAGCCAGCATTCTACCTGAGAAAAGGTCTTAGGAGCTACCTACCCAAAGGAACTCCTGGGGTCAATCAAGAAGGCTTATGAAAAGGACCCCTTCCTCACCCACCCAGCAGAAGACGTCAACCCCACCCTCAAGGGTGGCATCTGGGTATACCTGGATCGACAACTGTACGTACCAGAAATGGCACGGCTCGATGTACTAAAATATAACCACGATACCAAGTTGGCTGGCCATCCAGGTACAAGAAAGACCCAGGAACTCCTGTCCCGCTCCTTCTGGTGGCCGACGTATAAGGAAGATACTAAAAGGTTTGTCTCCTCATGCACGGTCTGTGCCCGCAACAAGACTCCCCGCTCTTCACCCGTGGGGCTGCTGCGACCACTCCCCATCCCCTCCCGCCCTTGGGGTTCAATTTCTATGGACTTTGTGGTTGACCTACCCCTTCAAAGGGATGAACACCATTCTGGTCGTCATGGACCGCCTTACCAAGATGGCCCATTTCACCACCGCCAAACAGACGGCTGACCTGGTTTTCCGTGAAATCTTTAGGTTACACGGGGTTCCAGATGATGTGGTCTCTGACCGAGGAGTGCAATTCACCTCTAAATTCTGGATAGACTTCTGCCTGGTCCTTGGGATCACGGTAAACCTGTCCTCCGCTTTCCATCCCCAGTCTAATGGGCAGACAGAGAGAACGAACCAGACCCTCGAGCAGTACCTACGTTGTTTCATCACTCATTTGCAGGATGACTGGTTGGATCACCTTCCTACGGCCGAGTTTTCCTACAATAATGCGGAACACAGTTCCACCCATTACAGTCCTTTCTACGCCAACACTGGCCTGCATCCAGCTTTCATCCCACGCCTGCCCATCACCTCCACGCTTCCAGCTGTGGCCGAACGCCTGGCAAGTTTACAAGAAGCACAAGAGAACATTTCCAATAATCTCCTTGAGGCTCAGAGACGCTTTAAGCGGGCGACAGACAAACGTCGTAGACCCGCTCCAGACTTTCAGAAAGGAGATGAAGTGTGGCTCTCCACAAGAAACCTAAGACTGAAGGTACCCGCTCAGAAACTGGGCCAAAAATACATAGGGCCTTTCCGGATCTCTGGCCGGATTAATGAAGTCACCTTCCGGCTGGACCTCCCACATTCCATCAGGGTGCACCCAGTCTTCCATTGCTCCCTTCTCAAGCCGTTTGTAGAGAACACCTTTCCTGGCCGCCATCCTCCCTCACCACCACCAGTAAGGGTACAAGGCTAAGAGGAGTACATTGTCTCTAAGATCCTCGACTCCAGACTCCACCGGGGCAAAATACAATACTTAATTTCTTGGAAAGGCTATCCTCCAGAAGACAACTCCTGGGAACCGGAGGAGAACATTCATGCCCCCAGACTTGTCAGGGAGTTTCATCTGAGTCACCCAGATAAGCCTTCCCCTGCGGTGCCCGAAGGTCACCTTGGAAGGGGGGGAGTACTGTCAGGACTCGAACCCGTGGCCAGTCATGTCCCAGGCGATAGCTCTACCCACTAGGCTACCGTCTCTCCTTGGACTATTCTCTAGCTAACTGCTAACTTCTAACTACCTGTCTTGCCCTTGCCTTGTCCTGCTGATTATCCCAATCTCTTGCACCTGCTACTTCCCTATAAAACCCAGCCCTTGAACCCAGCCCTTTGCTGGTTATTGTGCCTCCAAGCCTGTAGCAAGCTCCTGCAGATATGTCACACTACTGTCCTGTCTGCAGACCCAGCTGTACCATGTGTGTTACCTGTACTTACTGAGAAACTGCTGAAGACTCCTGCAGATATGTCACACTACTGTCCTGTCTGCAGACCCAGCTGTACCATGTGTGTTACCTGTACTTACTGAGAAACTGCTGAAGACTCCTGCAGATATGTCACACTACTGTCCCGTCTGCAGACCCAGCTGTACCATGTGTGTTACCTGTACTTACTGAGAAACTGCTGAAGACTCCTGCAGATATGTCACACTACTGTCCCGTCTGCAGACCCAGCTGTACCATGTGTGTTACCTGTACTTACTGAGAAACTGCTGAAGACTCCTGCAGATATGTCACACTACTGTCCCGTCTGCAGACCCAGCTGTACCATGTGTGTTACCTGTACTTACTGAGAAACTGCTGAAGACTCCTGCAGATATGTCACACTACTGTCCTGTCTGCAGACCCAGCTGTACCATGTGTGTTACCTGTACTTACTGAGAAACTGCTGAAGACTCCTGCAGATATGTCACACTACTGTCCTGTCTGCAGACCCAGCTGTACCATGTGTGTTACCTGTACTTACTGAGAAACTGCTGAAGACTCCTGCAGATATGTCACACTACTGTCCCGTCTGCAGACCCAGCTGTACCATGTGTGTTACCTGTACTTACTGAGAAACTGCTGAAGACTCCTGCAGATATGTCACACTACTGTCCTGTCTGCAGACCCAGCTGTACCATGTGTGTTACCTGTACTTACTGAGAAACTGCTGAAGACTCCTGCAGATATGTCACACTACTGTCCTGTCTGCAGACCCAGCTGTACCATGTGTGTTACCTGTACTTACTGAGAAACTGCTGAAGACTCCTGCAGATATGTCACACTACTGTCCCGTCTGCAGACCCAGCTGTACCATGTGTGTTACCTGTACTTACTGAGAAACTGCTGAAGACTCCTGCAGATATGTCACACTACTGTCCTGTCTGCAGACCCAGCTGTACCATGTGTGTTACCTGTACTTACTGAGAAACTGCTGAAGACTCCTGCAGATATGTCACACTACTGTCCTGTCTGCAGACCCAGCTGTACCATGTGTGTTACCTGTACTTACTGAGAAACTGCTGAAGACTCCTGCAGATATGTCACACTACTGTCCCGTCTGCAGACCCAGCTGTACCATGTGTGTTACCTGTACTTACTGAGAAACTGCTGAAGACTCCTGCAGATATGTCACACTACTGTCCTGTCTGCAGACCCAGCTGTACCATGTGTGTTACCTGTACTTACCAAGAAACTGCTGAAGACTCCTGCAGATATGTCACACTACTGTCCTGTCTGCAGACCCAGCTGTACCATGTGTGTTACCTGTACTTACTGAGAAACTGCTGAAGACTCCTGCAGATATGTCACACTACTGTCCTGTCTGGAGACCCAGCTGTACCATGTGTGTTACCTGTACTTACTGAGAAACTGCTGAAGACTCCTGCAGATATGTCACACTACTGTCCCGTCTGCAGACCCAGCTGTACCATATGTGTTACCTGTACTTACCAAGAAACTGCTGAAGACTCCTGCAGATATGTCACACTACTGTCCTGTCTGCAGACCCAGCTGTACCATGTGTGTTACCTGTACTTACTGAGAAACTGCTGAAGACTCCTGCAGATATGTCACACTACTGTCCTGTCTGCAGACCCAGCTGTACCATGTGTGTTACCTGTACTTACTGAGAAACTGCTGAAGACTCCTGCAGATATGTCACACTACTGTCCCGTCTGCAGACCCAGCTGTACCATGTGTGTTACCTGTACTTACCAAGAAACTGCTGAAGACTCCTGCAGATATGTCACACCACTGTCCCGTCTACAGACTCAGCTGTACCATATCTGTTACCTGTACATACCAAGAAACTGCTGAAGACTCCTGCAGATATGTCACACTACTGTCCTGTCTGCAGACCCAGCTGTACCATGTGTGTTACCTGTACTTACTGAGAAACTGCTGAAGACTCCTGCAGATATGTCACACTACTGTCCCGTCTGCAGACCCAGCTGTACCATGTGTGTTACCTGTACTTACTGAGAAACTGCTGAAGACTCCTGCAGATATGTCACACTACTGTCCCGTCTGCAGACCCAGCTGTACCATGTGTGTTACCTGTACTTACTGAGAAACTGCTGAAGACTCCTGCAGATATGTCACACTACTGTCCTGTCTGCAGACCCAGCTGTACCATGTGTGTTACCTGTACTTACTGGGAAACTGCTGAAGACTCCTGCAGATATGTCACACTACTGTCCCGTCTGCAGACCCAGCTGTACCATGTGTGTCAGGACTCAAACCCGTGGCCAGTCTGATCCATCCTAATCCCGAACTGCCATTCACGGTTGAAGTGGACGCTTCCAACACTGCAGTAGGCGCTGTCCTATCACAACGTACAGGAGAAAAGATGCTTTTACACCCTTGCGCCTTCTTCTTTCGCCAAATGTCCCCCGCAGAGAGTAACTATGACATTGGGAATAAGGAGTTGCTGGCAATCAAAGATGCCTTCTCGGAGTGGAGACATCTATTGGAGGGGGCCATCAATCCCATAACTGTGTTTACTGACCACCGAAACCTCGAATTCATCCGTTCTGCCAAGAGGCTTTCCGCCAAACAAGCCAGATGGAGCCTTTTTTTCTCTCGATTTAATTTCATTATCACATATCGCCCGGGGTCGAAGAATGGCAAAGCAGATGCCCTTTCCAGGATGTTCTCTGAACCTTCACAGGACAACAAGGGCCAAGCCAGCATTCTACCTGAGAAAAAGGTCTTAGGAGCTACCTACCCAAAGGAACTCCTGGGGTCAATCAAGAAGGCTTATGAAAAGGACCCCTTCCTCACCCACCCAGCAGAAGACGTCAACCCCACCCTCAAGGGTGGCATCTGGGTATACCTGGATCGACAACTGTACGTACCAGAAATGGCACGGCTCGATGTACTAAAATATAACCACGATACCAAGTTGGCTGGCCATCCAGGTACAAGAAAGACCCAGGAACTCCTGTCCCGCTCCTTCTGGTGGCCGACGTATAAGGAAGATACTAAAAGGTTTGTCTCCTCATGCACGGTCTGTGCCCGCAACAAGACTCCCCGCTCTTCACCCGTGGGGCTGCTGCGACCACTCCCCATCCCCGCCCGCCCTTGGGGTTCAATTTCTATGGACTTTGTGGTTGACCTACCCCCTTCAAAAGGGATGAACACCATTCTGGTCGTCATGGACCGCCTTACCAAGATGGCCCATTTCACCACCGCCAAACAGACGGCTGACCTGGTTTTCCGTGAAATCTTTAGGTTACACGGGGTTCCGGATGATGTGGTCTCTGACCGAGGAGTGCAATTCACCTCTAAATTCTGGATAGACTTCTGCCTGGTCCTTGGGATCACGGTAAACCTGTCCTCCGCTTTCCATCCCCAGTCTAATGGGCAGACAGAGAGAACGAACCAGACCCTCGAGCAGTACCTACGTTGTTTCATCACTCATTTGCAGTATGACTGGTTGGACCACCTTCCTACGGCCGATTTTTCCTACAATAATGGGGAACACAGTTCCACCCATTACAGTCCTTTCTACGCCAACACTGGCCTGCATCCAGCTTTCATCCCACGCCTGCCCATCACCTCCACGCTTCCAGCTGTGGCCGAACGCCTGGCAAGTTTACAAGAGGCACAAGAGAACATTTCCAATAATCTCCTTGAGGCTCAGAGACGCTTTAAGCGGGCGACAGACAAACGTCGTAGACCCGCTCCGGACTTTCAGATAGGAGATCAAGTGTGGCTCTCCACAAGAAACCTAAGACTGAAGGCACCCGCTCAGAAACTGGGCCAAAAATACATAGGGCCTTTCCAGATCTCTGGCCGGATTAATGAAGTCACCTTCCGACTGGACCTCCCACATTCCATCAGGGTGCACCCAGTCTTCCATTGCTCCCTTCTCAAGCCGTCATCCTCCCCCAACACCACCAGTAAGGGTACAAGGCGAAGAGGAGTACATTGTCTCTAAGATCCTCGACTCTAGACTCCACCGGGGCAAAATACAATACTTAATTTCCTGGAAAGGCTATCCTCCAGAAGACAACTCCTGGGAACCGGAGGAGAACATTCATGCCCCCAGACTTGTCAGGGAGTTCCATCTGAGTCACCCAGATAAGCCTTCCCCTGCGGTGCCCGAAGGTCACCTTGGAAGGGGGGGAGTACTGTCAGGACTCGAACCCGTGGCCAGTCATGTCCCAGGCGATAGCTCTACCCACTAGGCTACCGTCTCTCCTTGGACTATTCTCTAGCTAACTGCTAACTTCTAACTACCTCTCTTGCCCTTGCCTTGTCCTGCTGATTATCCCAATCTCTTGCACCTGCTACTTCCCTATAAAACCCAGCCCTTGAACCCAGCCCTTTGCTGGTTATTGTGCCTCCAAGCCTGTAGCAAGCTCCTGCAGATATGTCACACTACTGTCCTGTCTGCAGACCCAGCTGTACCATGTGTGTTACCTGTACTTACTGAGAGACTGCTGAAGACTCCTACAGATATGTCACACTACTGTCCCATCTGCAGACCCAGCTGTACCATGTGTGTTACCTGTACTTACTGGGAAACTGCTGAAGACTCCTGCAGATATGTCACACTACTGTCCCGTCTGAAGACCCAGCTGTACCATGTGTGTTCCTGTACTTACTGAGAAACTGCTGAAGACTCCTGCAGATATGTCACACTACTGTCCCGTCTGCAGACCCAGCTGTACCATGTGTATTACCTGTACTTACTGAGAAACTGCTGAAGACTCCTGCAGATATGTCACACTACTGTCCCGTCTGCAGACCCAGCTGTACAATGTGTGTTACCTATACTTACTGAGAAACTGCTGAAGACTCCTGCAGATATGTCACACTACTGTCCTGTCTGCAGACCCATCTGTATCATGTGTGTTACCTATACTTACTGAGAAACTGCTGAAGACTCCTGCAGATATGTCACACTACTGTCCTGCCTGCAGACCCAGCTGTACCATGTGTGTTACCTGTACTTACTGAGAAACTGCTGAAGACTCCTGCAGATATGTCACACTACTGTCCTGTCTGCAGACCCAGCTGTATCATGTGTGTTACCTGTACTTACTGAGAAACTGCTGAAGACTCCTGCAGATATGTCACACTACTGTCCCATCTGCAGACCCAGCTGTACCATGTGTGTTACCTATACTTACTGAGAAACTGCTGAAGACTCCTGCAGATATGTCACACTACTGTCCTGTCTGCAGACCCAGCTGTACCATGTGTGTTACCTATACTTACTGAGAAACTGCTGAAGACTCCTGCAGATATTTCACACTACTGTCCTGTCTGCAGACCCAGCTGTACCATGTGTGTTACCTGTACTTACTGAGAAACTGCTGAAGACTCCTGCAGATATGTCACACTACTGTCCTACCTGCAGACCCTGCTGTACCATCTGTGTTACCTGTACTTACTGAGAAACTGCTGAAGACTCCTGCAGATATGTCACACTACTGTCCCGTCTGCAGACCCAGCTGTACCATGTGTGTTACCTGTACTTACTGAGAAACTGCTGAAGACTCCTGCAGATATGTCACACTACTGTCCTGTCTGCAGACCCAGCTGTACCATGTGTGTTACCTGTACTTACTGAGAAACTGCTGAAGACTCCTGCAGATATGTCACACTACTGTCCTGTCTGGAGACCCAGCTGTACCATGTGTGTTACCTGTACTTACTGAGAAACTGCTGAAGACTCCTGCAGATATGTTACACTACTGTCCTGTCTGCAGACCCAGCTGTACCATGTGTGTTACCTGTACTTACTGAGAAACTGCTGAAGACTCCTGCAGATATGTCACACTACTGTCCCATCTGCAGACCCAGCTGTACTATGTGTGTTACCTATACTTACTGAGAAACTGCTGAAGACTCCTGCAGATATGTCACACTACTGTCCTGTCTGCAGACCCAGCTGTACCATGTGTGTTACCTGTACTTACTGAGAAACTGCTGAAGACTCCTGCAGATATGTCACACTACTGTCCTGTCTGCAGACCCAGCTGTACCATGTGTGTTACCTGTACTTACTGAGAAACTGCTGAAGACTCCTGCAGACATGTCACACTACTGTCCTGTCTGCAGACCCAGCTGTACCATGTGTGTTACCTGTACTTACTGAGAAACTGCTGAAGACTCCTGCAGATATGTCACACTACTGTCCTGTCTGCAGACCCAGCTGTACCATGTGTGTTACCTTTACTTACTGGGAAACTGCTGAAGACTCCTGCAGATATCACACTACTGTCCCATCTGCAGACCCAGCTGTACCATGTGTGTTACCTGTACTTACTGCGAAACTGCTGAAGACTCCTGCAGATATGTCACACTACTGTCCTGTCTGGAGACCCAGCTGTACCATGTGTGTTACCTATACTTACTGAGAAACTGCTGAAGACTCCTGCAGATATGTCACACTACTGTCCTGTCTGCAGACCCAGCTGTACCATGTGTGTTACCTTTACTTACTGGGAAACTGCTGAAGACTCCTGCAGACATGTCACACTACTGTTCTGTCTGGAGACCCAGCTGTACCATGTGTGTTACCTGTACTTACTGAGAGACTGCTGTAGACTCCTGCAGATATGTCACACTACTGTCCTGCCTGCAGACCCTGCTGTACCATCTGTGTTACCTGTACTTACTGAGAAACTGCTGAAGACTCCTGCAGATATGTCACACTACTGTCCTGTCTGGAGACCCAGCTGTACCATGTGTGTTTCCTGTACTTACCGAGAAACTACTGAAGACTCCTGCAGATATGTCACACTACTGTCCCGTCTGGAGACCCAACTGTACCATGTGTGTTACCTGTACTTACTGAGAAACTGCTGAAGACTCCTGCAGATATGTCACACTACTGTCCTGTCTGTGTTAGTACATGTTGATGTGAGCGGCTCCTCTCTCCAGCATGTTCTCGTCCTATTGTGTTAGTACATCCTGATGTGAGCGGCTCCTCTCTCCAGCATGTTCTCGTCCTATTGTGTTAGTACATCCTGATGTAAGGGGCTCCTCTCTCCAGCATGTTCTCGTCCTATTGTGTTAGTACATCCTGATGTGAGCGGCTCCTCTCTCCAGCATGTTCTCGTCCTATTGTGTTAGTACATCCTGATGTGAGCGGCTCCTCTCTCCAGCATGTTCTCGTCCTATTGTGTTAGTACATCCTGATGTGAGCGGCTCCTCTCTCCAGCATGTTCTCGTCCTATTGTGTTAGTACATGATGATGTGAGCGGCTCCTCTCTCCAGCATGTTCTCGTCCTATTGTGTTAGTACATCCTGATGTGAGCGGCTCCTCTCTCCAGCATGTTCTCGTCCTATTGTGTTAGTACATCCTGATGTGAGCGGCTCCTCTCTCCAGCATGTTCTCGTCCTATTGTGTTAGTACATCCTGATGTGAGCGGCTCCTCTCTCCAGCATGTTCTCGTCCTATTGTGTTAGTACATCCTGATGTGAGCGGCTCCTCTCTCCAGCATGTTCTCCTCCTATTGTGTTAGTACATCCTGATGTGAGCGGCTCCCCTCTCCAGCTTGTTCTCGTCCTATTGTGTTAGTACATGGTGATGTGAGCGGCTCCTCTCTCCAGCATGTTCTCCTCCTATTGTGTTAGTACATCCTGATGTGAGCGGCTCCTCTCTCCAGCATGTTCTCGTCCTATTGTGTTAGTACATCCTGATGTGAGCGGCTCCTCTCTCCAGCATGTTCTCGTCCTATTGTGTTAGTACATCCTGATGTGAGCGGCTCCTCTCTCCAGCATGTTCTCGTCCTATTGTGTTAGTACATGGTGATGTGAGCGGCTCCTCTCTCCAGCATGTTCTCGTCCTATTGTGTTAGTACATCCTGATGTGAGCGGCTCCTCTCTCCAGCATGTTCTCGTCCTATTGTGTTAGTACATCCTGATGTGAGCGGCTCCTCTCTCCAGCATGTTCTCGTCCTATTGTGTTAGTACATGGTGATGTGAGCGGCTCCTCTCTCCAGCATGTTCTCCTCCTATTGTGTTAGTACATGGTGATGTGAGCGGCTCCTCTCTCCAGCATGTTCTCGTCCTATTGTGTTAGTACATCCTGATGTGAGCGGCTCCTCTCTCCAGCATGTTCTCATCTCATTGTGTTAGTACATCCTGATGTGAGCGGCTCCTCTCTCCACCATGTTCTCATCCTATTGTGTTAGTACATGGTGATGTGAGCGGCTCCTCTCTCCAGCATGTTCTCTTCTCATTGTGTTAGTACATGGTGATGTGAGCGGCTCCTCTCTCCAGCATGTTCTCCTCCTATTGTGTTAGTACATCCTGATGTGAGCGGCTCCTCTCTCCAGCATGTTCTCGTCCTATTGTGTTAGTACATCCTGATGTGAGCGGCTCCTCTCTCCAGAATGTTCTCGTCCTATTGTGTTAGTACATGGTGATGTGAGCGGCTCCTCTCTCCAGCAAGTTCTCCTCCTATTGTGTTAGTACATGATGATGTGAGCGGCTCCTCTCTCCAGCATGTTCTCCTCCTATTGTGTTAGTACATTCTGATGTGAGCGGCTCCTCTCTCCAGCATGTTCTCCTCCTATTGTGTTAGTACATGGTGATGTGAGCGGCTCCTCTCTCCAGCATGTTCTCCTCCTATTGTGTTAGTACATGGTGATGTGAGCGGCTTCTCTCTCCAGCATGTTCTCTTCTCATTGTGTTAGTACATCCTGATGTGAGCGGCTCCTCTCTCCAGCATGTTCTCCTCCTATTGTGTTAGTACATGGTGATGTGAGCGGCTTCTCTCTCCACCATGTTCTCGTCCTATTGTGTTAGTACATCCTGATGTGAGCGGCTCCTCTCTCCAGCATGTTCTCGTCCTATTGTGTTAGTACATCCTGATGTGAGCGGCTCCTCTCTCCAGCATGTTCTCATCCTATTGTGTTAGTACATCCTGATGTGAGCGGCTCCTCTCTCCAGCATGTTCTCGTCCTATTGTGTTAGTACATCCTGATGTGAGCGGCTCCTCTCTCCAGCATGTTCTCGTCCTATTGTGTTAGTACATGATGATGTGAGCGGCTCCTCTCTCCAGCATGTTCTCATCCTATTGTGTTAGTACATGGTGATGTGAGCGGCTTCTCTCTCCACCATGTTCTCTTCTCATTGTGTTAGTACATCCTGATGTGAGCGGCTCCTCTCTCCTGCATGTTCTCGTCCTATTGTGTTAGTACATCCTGATGTGAGCGGCTCCTCTCTCCAGCATGTTCTCCTCCTATTGTGTTAGTACATCCTGATGTGAGCGGCTTCTCTCTCCAGCATGTTCTTGTCCTATTGTGTTAGTACATGGTGATGTGAGCGGCTCCTCTCTCCAGCATGTTCTCATCTCATTGTGTTAGTACATCCTGATGTGAGCGGCTCCTCTCTCCAGCATGTTCTCTTCCTATTGTGTTAGTACATGGTGATGTGAGCGGCTCCTCTCTCCAGCATGTTCTCGTCCTATTGTGTTAGTACATCCTGATGTGAGCGGCTCCTCTCTCCAGCATGTTCTCGTCCTATTGTGTTAGTACATCCTGATGTGAGCGGCTCCTCTCTCCAGCATGTTCTCGTCCTATTGTGTTAGTACATCCTGATGTGAGCGGCTCCTCTCTCCAGCATGTTCTCGTCCTATTGTGTTAGTACATCCTGATGTGAGCGGCTCCTCTCTCCAGCATGTTCTCCTCCTATTGTGTTAGTACATCCTGATGTGAGCGGCTCCTCTCTCCAGCATGTTCTCGTCCTATTGTGTTAGTACATCCTGATGTGAGCGGCTCCTCTCTCCAGCATGTTCTCATCTCATTGTGTTAGTACATCCTGATGTGAGCGGCTCCTCTCTCCAGCATGTTCTCATCCTATGGTGTTAGTACATCGTGATGTGAGCGGCTCCTCTCTCCACCATGTTCTCATCCTATTGTGTTAGTACATCCTGATGTGAGCGGCTCCTCTCTCCACCATGTTCTCATCCTATTGTGTTAGTACATGCTGATGTGAGCGGCTCCTCTCTCCAGCATGTTCTCGTCCTATTGTGTTAGTACATCCTGATGTGAGCGGCTCCTCTCTCCAGCATGTTCTCGTCCTATTGTGTTAGTACATCCTGATGTGAGCGGCTCCTCTCTCCAGCATGTTCTCGTCCTATTGTGTTAGTACATCCTGATGTGAGCGGCTCCTCTCTCCAGCATGTTCTCCTCCTATTGTGTTAGTACATCCTGATGTGAGCTGCTCCTCTCTCCAGCATGTTCTCCTCCTATTGTGTTAGTACATCCTGATGTGAGCGGCTCCTCTCTCCAGCATGTTCTCGTCCTATTGTGTTAGTACATCCTGATGTGAGCGGCTCCTCTCTCCAGCATGTTCTCCTTCTATTGTGTTAGTACATCCTGATGTGAGCGGCTCCTCTCTCCAGCATGTTCTCGTCCTATTGTGTTAGTACATGGTGATGTGAGCGGCTCCTCTCTCCAGCATGTTCTCCTCCTATTGTGTTAGTACATCCTGATGTGAGCGGCTCCTCTCTCCTGCATGTTCTCCTCCTATTGTGTTAGTACATCCTGATGTGAGCGGCTCCTCTCTCCAGCATGTTCTCGTCCTATTGTGTTAGTACATCCTGATGTGAGCGGCTCCTCTCTCCAGCATGTTCTCATCCTCATTGTGTTAGTACATCCTGATGTGAGCGGCTCCTCTCTCCAGCATGTTCTCGTCCTATTGTGTTAGTACATCCTGATGTGAGCGGCTCCTCTCTCCAGCATGTTCTCGTCCTATTGTGTTAGTACATCCTGATGTGAGCGGCTTCTCTCTCCAGCATGTTCTCGTCCTATTGTGTTAGTACATCCTGATGTGAGCGGCTCCTCTCCAGCATGTTCTCGTCCTATTGTGTTAGTACATCCTGATGTGAGCGGCTCCTCTCTCCAGCATGTTCTCGTCCTATTGTGTTAGTACATCCTGATGTGAGCGGCTCCTCTCTCCAGCATGTTCTCCTCCTATTGTGTTAGTACATCCTGATGTGAGCGGCTCCTCTCTCCAGCATGTTCTCGTCCTATTGTGTTAGTACATCCTGATGTGAGCGGCTCCTCTCTCCAGCATGTTCTCGTCCTATTGTGTTAGTACATCCTGATGTGAGCGGCTCCTCTCTCCAGCATGTTCTCGTCCTATTGTGTTAGTACATCCTGATGTGAGCGGCTCCTCTCTCCAGCATGTTCTCATCCCATTGTGTTAGTACATCCTGATGTGAGCGGCTCCTCTCTCCAGCATGTTCTCGTCCTATTGTGTTAGTACATCCTGATGTGAGCGGCTCCTCTCTCCAGCATGTTCTCGTCCTATTGTGTTAGTACATCCTGATGTGAGCGGCTCCTCTCTCCAGCATGTTCTCGTCCTATTGTGTTAGTACATCCTGATGTGAGCGGCTCCTCTCTCCAGCATGTTCTCATCCTATTGTGTTAGTACATCCTGATGTGAGCGGCTCCTCTCTCCAGCATGTTCTCGTCCTATTGTGTTAGTACATCCTGATGTGAGCGGCTCCTCTCTCCAGCATGTTCTCATCCTATTGTGTTAGTACATCCTGATGTGAGCGGCTCCTCTCTCCAGCATGTTCTCGCTCCTATTGTGTTAGTACATCCTGATGTGAGCGGCTCCTCTCTCCAGCATGTTCTCGTCCTATTGTGTTAGTACATCCTGATGTGAGCGGCTCCTCTCTCCAGCATGTTCTCGTCCTATTGTGTTAGTACATCCTGATGTGAGCGGCTCCTCTCTCCAGCATGTTCTCGTCCTATTGTGTTAGTACATCCTGATGTGAGCGGCTCCTCTCTCCAGCATGTTCTCGTCCTCATTGTGTTAGTACATCCTGATGTGAGCGGCTCCTCTCTCCAGCATGTTCTCGTCCTATTGTGTTAGTACATGCTGATGTGAGCGGCTCCTCTCTCCAGCATGTTCTCCTCCTATTGTGTTAGTACATCCTGATGTGAGCGGCTCCTCTCTCCAGCATGTTCTCGTCATATTGTGTTAGTACATCCTGATGTGAGCGGCTCCTCTCTCCACCATGTTCTCATCCTATTGTGTTAGTACATGGTGATGTGAGCGGCTTCTCTCTCCACTATGTTCTCGTCCTATTGTGTTAGTACATCCTGATGTGAGCGGCTCCTCTCTCCAGCATGTTCTCGTCCTATTGTGTTAGTACATCCTGATGTGAGCGGCTCCTCTCTCCAGCATGTTCTCCTCCTATTGTGTTAGTACATCCTGATGTGAGCGGCTCCTCTCTCCAGCATGTTCTCATCCTATTGTGTTAGTACATCCTGATGTGAGCGGCTCCTCTCTCCAGCATGTTCTCGTCCTATTGTGTTAGTACATCCTGATGTGAGCGGCTCCTCTCTCCAGCATGTTCTCGTCCTATTGTGTTAGTACATCCTGATGTGAGCGGCTCCTCTCTCCAGCATGTTCTCGTCCTATTGTGTTAGTACATCCTGATGTGAGCGGCTCCTCTCTCCAGCATGTTCTCGTCCTATTGTGTTAGTACATCCTGATGTGAGCGGCTCCTCTCTCCAGCATGTTCTCGTCCTATTGTGTTAGTACATCCTGATGTGAGCGGCTCCTCTCTCCAGCATGTTCTCGTCCTATTGTGTTAGTACATCCTGATGTGAGCGGCTCCTCTCTCCAGCATGTTCTCGTCCTATTGTGTTAGTACATCCTGATGTGAGCGGCTCCTCTCTCCAGCATGTTCTCCTCCTATTGTGTTAGTACATCCTGATGTGAGCGGCTCCTCTCTCCAGCATGTTCTCGTCCTATTGTGTTAGTACATCCTGATGTGAGCGGCTCCTCTCTCCAGCATGTTCTCGTCCTATTGTGTTAGTACATGCCTGATGTGAGCGGCTCCTCTCTCCAGCATGTTCTCGTCCTATTGTGTTAGTACATCCTGATGTGAGCGGCTCCTCTCTCCAGCATGTTCTCCTCCTATTGTGTTAGTACATCCTGATGTGAGCGGCTCCTCTCTCCAGCATGTTCTCGTCCTATTGTGTTAGTACATCCTGATGTGAGCGGCTCCTCTCTCCAGCATGTTCTCGTCCTATTGTGTTAGTACATCCTGATGTGAGCGGCTCCTCTCTCCAGCATGTTCTCGTCCTATTGTGTTAGTACATCCTGATGTGAGCGGCTCCTCTCTCCAGCATGTTCTCGTCCTATTGTGTTAGTACATCCTGATGTGAGCGGCTCCTCTCTCCAGCATGTTCTCGTCCTATTGTGTTAGTACATCCTGATGTGAGCGGCTCCTCTCTCCAGCATGTTCTCGTCCTATTGTGTTAGTACATCCTGATGTGAGCGGCTCCTCTCTCCAGCATGTTCTCGTCCTATTGTGTTAGTACATCCTGATGTGAGCGGCTCCTCTCTCCAGCATGTTCTCGTCCTATTGTGTTAGTACATCCTGATGTGAGCGGCTCCTCTCTCCAGCATGTTCTCGTCCTATTGTGTTAGTACATCCTGATGTGAGCGGCTCCTCTCTCCAGCATGTTCTCGTCCTATTGTGTTAGTACATCCTGATGTGAGCGGCTCCTCTCTCCAGCATGTTCTCGTCCTATTGTGTTAGTACATGCTGATGTGAGCGGCTCCTCTCTCCAGCATGTTCTCGTCCTATTGTGTTAGTACATCCTGATGTGAGCGGCTCCTCTCTCCAGCATGTTCTCGTCCTATTGTGTTAGTACATCCTGATGTGAGCGGCTCCTCTCTCCAGCATGTTCTCGTCCTATTGTGTTAGTACATCCTGATGTGAGCGGCTCCTCTCTCCAGCATGTTCTCATCCTATTGTGTTAGTACATCCTGATGTGAGCGGCTCCTCTCTCCAGCATGTTCTCTTCCTATTGTGTTATTACATCCTGATGTGAGCGGCTCCTCTCTCCAGCATGTTCTCCTCTCATTGTGTTAGTACATCCTGATGTGAGCGGCTCCTCTCTCCAGCATGTTCTCGTCCTATTGTGTTAGTACATCCTGATGTGAGCGGCTCCTCTGTCCAGCATGTTCTTCTCCTATTGTGTTAGTACATTCTGATGTGAGCGGCTCCTCTCTCCAGCATGTTCTCGTCCTATTGTGTTAGTACATCCTGATGTGAGCGGTTCCTCTCTCCAGCATGTTCTTGTCCTATTGTGTTAGTACATGCTGATGTGAGCGGCTCCTCTCTCCAGCATGTTCTCGTCCCATTGTGTTAGTACATGGTGATGTGAGTGGCTCCTCTCTCCAGCATGTTCTCGTCCTATTGTGTTAGTACATTCTGATGTGAGCGGCTCCTCTCTCCAGCATGTTCTCATCTCATTGTGTTAGTACATTCTGATGTGAGCGGCTCCTCTCTCCAGCATGTTCTCCTCTCATTGTGTTAGTACATCCTGATGTGAGCGGCTCCTCTCTCCAGCATGTTCTCGTCCTATTGTGTTAGTACATCCTGATGTGAGCGGCTCCTCTCTCCAGCATGTTCTCGTCCTATTGTGTTAGTACATCCTGATGTGAGCGGCTCCTCTCTCCAGCATGTTCTCGTCCTATTGTGTTAGTACATCCTGATGTGAGCGGCTCCTCTCCAGCATGTTCTCGTCCTATTGTGTTAGTACATCCTGATGTGAGCGGCTCCTCTCTCCAGCATGTTCTCGTCCTATTGTGTTAGTACATCCTGATGTGAGCGGCTCCTCTCTCCAGCATGTTCTCATCCCATTGTGTTAGTACATCCTGATGTGAGCGGCTCCTCTCTCCAGCATGTTCTCATCTCATTGTGTTAGTACATCCTGATGTGAGCGGCTCCTCTCTCCAGCATGTTTTCGTCCTATTGTGTTAGTACATCCTGATGTGAGCGGCTCCTCTCTCCAGCATGTTTTCCTCCTATTGTGTTAGTACATCCTGATGTGAGCGGCTCCTCTCTCCAGCATGTTCTTGTCCTATTGTGTTAGTACATGGTGATGTGAGCGGCTCCTCTCTCCACCATGTTCTCGTCCTATTGTGTTAGTACATCCTGATGTGAGCGGCTCCTCTCTCCAGCATGTTTTCCTCCTATTGTGTTAGTACATCCTGATGTGAGCGGCTCCTCTCTCCAGCATGTTCTCGTCCTATTGTGTTAGTACATGTTGAGGTGAGCGGCTCCTCTTGACCAGGTGAGAGTTCTCCGCTGTTTCCACAGCACATACATGTGGACACATGTCCCCACCATCTGCACAGAGTCTCCGAGATCTGCTGACTTGTATAACCATGAAATACATAAGTTACTACATCCAAACCAGTACTGTATAAATATTGATTGGCCGGTGAAGGAAGTGTCAGGTGATGTTCCTTGCAGACATCTTTGTCCCCATTTAATGATTCCTGCCTCCTGCATTTACAGGTGTGTGATGTTCCTGTTTTCTCTTTAGTCACAGCAGCTGTCCCTTGTTGCCTGCTCTCCCCAACATGGCTCCTCCTGGGCTCCTCCTGTCCTCCTTCATTTCCTGGTGTCCGTGTCCGATTCTGCTGCTCTGCTGCTTCGTCAGCTCGCTGCAAGGGAACTTGTCCTCCTCATGAATGTGCCACCACTACCGCCAACCATGGCAGAACCCGCACTCCACCGAATACAGGTACAATGGTTTCTAAAAACAGACAGCATGCTGCCGAGCCGTGTATCTAATCCAGTGTGATGCTTAGTTGTGTATCTAATTGTGTGATATTGGCTGCTAATCTGTGTATCTAATTGTGTGATATAGGGTGAGCCAGGTATCTAATCCTCTCACTCTTATTATTGGCGTCACGGTTAGATCTTAGGGGTTATCTCATTAATTGGGGTATCTCCTTTCACCAGTGTTTGATGCTCATCTCTGTGTTCTCTGGTACAGGACGCTCTCCGCTGCTTAGAGGCTGATGCTGTATATAACCCCCTACAGATGAACAGCAATCTATACCGCCATCTCCAGGTTACACTCACACAGCCCCAGAATCCTCAGCGGCGCATATCTGCAGGGCCCAGCAGACAGGTAAGGATCTGTAGTGGTGTCATTCATCAGCGCCGGCAGCTGTAAGATTCCCACCAGTGACTTCAGACCCTGATCCTTGGGGATTCTAAAAAATCAAGCTGGGGGGCAAAGCATACTAATAATTATTACTCCTTATAATAATCCAAATGCTCTTCCAGGTCCTGGTGGCAGGTGAAGACCACTATTAGGAGAAGCAGTACAATAGATGATGAGGCGCTGTTCTCCGCTCTGTGGATGGCAGTCTTCTATAAATGTCACCTTTATGGTGCTCCACCAGGTCCTGCCATTTCTCCAGGTGGCAGGTGAAGACCACCATTAGGAGAAGCAGTACAATAGATGATGAGGCGCTGTTCTCCGCTCTGTGGATGGCAGTCTTCTATAAATGTCACCTTTATGGTGCTCCACCAGGTCCTGCCATTTCTCCAGGTGGCAGGTGAAGACCACTATTAGGAGAAGCAGTACAATAGATGATGAGGCGCTGTTCTCCGCTCTGTGGATGGCAGTCTTCTATAAATGTCACCTTTATGGTGCTCCACCAGGTCCTGCCATTTCTCCAGGTGGCAGGTGAAGACCACTATTAGGAGAAGCAGTACAATAGATGATGAGGCGCTGTTCTCCGCTCTGTGGATGGCAGTCTTCTATAAATGTCACCTTTATGGTGCTCCACCAGGTCCTGCCATTTCTCCAGGTGGCAGGTGAAGACCACTATTAGGAGAAGCAGTACAATAGATGATGAGGCGCTGTTCTCCGCTCTGTGGATGGCAGTCTTCTATAAATGTCACCTTTATGGTGCTCCACCAGGTCCTGCCATTTCTCCAGGTGGCAGGTGAAGACCACTATTAGGAGAAGCAGTACAATAGATGATGAGGCGCTGTTCTCCGCTCTGTGGATGGCAGTCTTCTATAAATGTCACCTTTATGGTGCTCCACCAGGTCCTGCCATTTCTCCAGGTGGCAGGTGAAGACCACTATTAGGAGAAGCAGTACAATAGATGATGAGGCGCTGTTCTCCGCTCTGTGGATGGCAGTCTTCTATAAATGTCACCTTTATGGTGCTCCACCAGGTCCTGCCATTTCTCCAGGTGGCAGGTGAAGACCACTATTAGGAGAAGCAGTACAATAGATGATGAGGCGCTGTTCTCCGCTCTGTGGATGGCAGTCTTCTATAAATGTCACCTTTATGGTGCTCCACCAGGTCCTGCCATTTCTCCAGGTGGCAGGTGAAGACCACTATTAGGAGAAGCAGTACAATAGATGATGAGGCGCTGTTCTCCGCTCTGTGGATGGCAGTCTTCTATAAATGTCACCTTTATGGTGCTCCACCAGGTCCTGCCATTTCTCCAGGTGGCAGGTGAAGACCACTATTAGGAGAAGCAGTACAATAGATGATGAGGCGCTGTTCTCCGCTCTGTGGATGGCAGTCTTCTATAAATGTCACCTTTATGGTGCTCCACCAGGTCCTGCCATTTCTCCAGGTGGCAGGTGAAGACCACTATTAGGAGAAGCAGTACAATAGATGATGAGGCGCTGTTCTCCGCTCTGTGGATGGCAGTCTTCTATAAATGTCACCTTTATGGTGCTCCACCAGGTCCTGCCATTTCTCCAGGTGGCAGGTGAAGACCACTATTAGGAGAAGCAGTACAATAGATGATGAGGCGCTGTTCTCCGCTCTGTGGATGGCAGTCTTCTATAAATGTCACCTTTATGGTGCTCCACCAGGTCCTGTCATTTCTCCTGGTGGCAGGTGAAGACCACTATTAGTAGAAGCAGTACAATAGATGATGAGGTGCTGTTCTCCGCTCTGTGGATGGCAGTCTTCTATAAATGTCACCTTTATGGTGCTCCACCAGGTCCTGTCATTTCTCCTGGTGGCAGGTGAAGACCACTATTAGTAGAAGCAGTACAATAGATGATGAGGCGCTGTTCTCTGCTCTGTGGATGGCAGTCTTCTATAAATGTCACCTTTATGGTGCTCCACCAGGTCCTGTCATTTCTCCAGGTGGCAGATGAAGACCACTATTAGTAGAAGCAGTACAATAGATGATGAGGCGCTGTTCTCCGCTCTGTGGATGGCAGTCTTCCATAAATGTCACCTTTATGGTGCTCCACCAGGTCCTGCCATTTCTCCAGGTGGCAGGTGATGACCACTATTAGTAGAAGCAGTACAATAGATGATGAGGCGCTGTTCTCCGCTCTGTGGATGGCAGTCTTCTATAAATGTCACCTTTATGGTGCTCCACCAGGTCCTGTCATTTCTCCAGGTGGCAGGTGAAGACCACTATTAGGAGAAGCAGTACAATAGATGATGAGGCGCTGTTCTCCGCTCTGTGGATGGCAGTCTTCTATAAATGTCACCTTTATGGTGCTCCACCAGGTCCTGCCATTTCTCCAGGTGGCAGGTGAAGACCACTATTAGGAGAAGCAGTACAATAGATGATGAGGCGCTGTTCTCCGCTCTGTGGATGGCAGTCTTCTATAAATGTCACCTTTATGGTGCTCCACCAGGTCCTGCCATTTCTCCAGGTGGCAGGTGAAGACCACTATTAGGAGAAGCAGTACAATAGATGATGAGGCGCTGTTCTCCGCTCTGTGGATGGCAGTCTTCTATAAATGTCACCTTTATGGTGCTCCACCAGGTCCTGCCATTTCTCCAGGTGGCAGGTGAAGACCACTATTAGGAGAAGCAGTACAATAGATGATGAGGCGCTGTTCTCCGCTCTGTGGATGGCAGTCTTCTATAAATGTCACCTTTATGGTGCTCCACCAGGTCCTGCCATTTCTCCAGGTGGCAGGTGAAGACCACTATTAGGAGAAGCAGTACAATAGATGATGAGGCGCTGTTCTCCGCTCTGTGGATGGCAGTCTTCTATAAATGTCACCTTTATGGTGCTCCACCAGGTCCTGCCATTTCTCCAGGTGGCAGGTGAAGACCACTATTAGGAGAAGCAGTACAATAGATGATGAGGCGCTGTTCTCCGCTCTGTGGATGGCAGTCTTCTATAAATGTCACCTTTATGGTGCTCCACCAGGTCCTGCCATTTCTCCAGGTGGCAGGTGAAGACCACTATTAGGAGAAGCAGTACAATAGATGATGAGGCGCTGTTCTCCGCTCTGTGGATGGCAGTCTTCTATAAATGTCACCTTTATGGTGCTCCACCAGGTCCTGCCATTTCTCCAGGTGGCAGGTGAAGACCACTATTAGGAGAAGCAGTACAATAGATGATGAGGCGCTGTTCTCCGCTCTGTGGATGGCAGTCTTCTATAAATGTCACCTTTATGGTGCTCCACCAGGTCCTGCCATTTCTCCAGGTGGCAGGTGAAGACCACTATTAGGAGAAGCAGTACAATAGATGATGAGGCGCTGTTCTCCGCTCTGTGGATGGCAGTCTTCTATAAATGTCACCTTTATGGTGCTCCACCAGGTCCTGCCATTTCTCCAGGTGGCAGGTGAAGACCACTATTAGGAGAAGCAGTACAATAGATGATGAGGCGCTGTTCTCCGCTCTGTGGATGGCAGTCTTCTATAAATGTCACCTTTATGGTGCTCCACCAGGTCCTGCCATTTCTCCAGGTGGCAGGTGAAGACCACTATTAGGAGAAGCAGTACAATAGATGATGAGGCGCTGTTCTCCGCTCTGTGGATGGCAGTCTTCTATAAATGTCACCTTTATGGTGCTCCACCAGGTCCTGCCATTTCTCCAGGTGGCAGGTGAAGACCACTATTAGGAGAAGCAGTACAATAGATGATGAGGCGCTGTTCTCCGCTCTGTGGATGGCAGTCTTCTATAAATGTCACCTTTATGGTGCTCCACCAGGTCCTGCCATTTCTCCAGGTGGCAGGTGAAGACCACTATTAGGAGAAGCAGTACAATAGATGATGAGGCGCTGTTCTCCGCTCTGTGGATGGCAGTCTTCTATAAATGTCACCTTTATGGTGCTCCACCAGGTCCTGCCATTTCTCCAGGTGGCAGGTGAAGACCACTATTAGGAGAAGCAGTACAATAGATGATGAGGCGCTGTTCTCCGCTCTGTGGATGGCAGTCTTCTATAAATGTCACCTTTATGGTGCTCCACCAGGTCCTGCCATTTCTCCAGGTGGCAGGTGAAGACCACTATTAGGAGAAGCAGTACAATAGATGATGAGGCGCTGTTCTCCGCTCTGTGGATGGCAGTCTTCTATAAATGTCACCTTTATGGTGCTCCACCAGGTCCTGCCATTTCTCCAGGTGGCAGGTGAAGACCACTATTAGGAGAAGCAGTACAATAGATGATGAGGCGCTGTTCTCCGCTCTGTGGATGGCAGTCTTCTATAAATGTCACCTTTATGGTGCTCCACCAGGTCCTGCCATTTCTCCAGGTGGCAGGTGAAGACCACTATTAGGAGAAGCAGTACAATAGATGATGAGGCGCTGTTCTCCGCTCTGTGGATGGCAGTCTTCTATAAATGTCACCTTTATGGTGCTCCACCAGGTCCTGCCATTTCTCCAGGTGGCAGGTGAAGACCACTATTAGGAGAAGCAGTACAATAGATGATGAGGCGCTGTTCTCCGCTCTGTGGATGGCAGTCTTCTATAAATGTCACCTTTATGGTGCTCCACCAGGTCCTGCCATTTCTCCAGGTGGCAGGTGAAGACCACTATTAGGAGAAGCAGTACAATAGATGATGAGGCGCTGTTCTCCGCTCTGTGGATGGCAGTCTTCTATAAATGTCACCTTTATGGTGCTCCACCAGGTCCTGCCATTTCTCCAGGTGGCAGGTGAAGACCACTATTAGGAGAAGCAGTACAATAGATGATGAGGCGCTGTTCTCCGCTCTGTGGATGGCAGTCTTCTATAAATGTCACCTTTATGGTGCTCCACCAGGTCCTGCCATTTCTCCAGGTGGCAGGTGAAGACCACTATTAGGAGAAGCAGTACAATAGATGATGAGGCGCTGTTCTCCGCTCTGTGGATGGCAGTCTTCTATAAATGTCACCTTTATGGTGCTCCACCAGGTCCTGCCATTTCTCCAGGTGGCAGGTGAAGACCACTATTAGGAGAAGCAGTACAATAGATGATGAGGCGCTGTTCTCCGCTCTGTGGATGGCAGTCTTCTATAAATGTCACCTTTATGGTGCTCCACCAGGTCCTGCCATTTCTCCAGGTGGCAGGTGAAGACCACTATTAGGAGAAGCAGTACAATAGATGATGAGGCGCTGTTCTCCGCTCTGTGGATGGCAGTCTTCTATAAATGTCACCTTTATGGTGCTCCACCAGGTCCTGCCATTTCTCCAGGTGGCAGGTGAAGACCACTATTAGGAGAAGCAGTACAATAGATGATGAGGCGCTGTTCTCCGCTCTGTGGATGGCAGTCTTCTATAAATGTCACCTTTATGGTGCTCCACCAGGTCCTGCCATTTCTCCAGGTGGCAGGTGAAGACCACTATTAGGAGAAGCAGTACAATAGATGATGAGGCGCTGTTCTCCGCTCTGTGGATGGCAGTCTTCTATAAATGTCACCTTTATGGTGCTCCACCAGGTCCTGCCATTTCTCCAGGTGGCAGGTGAAGACCACTATTAGGAGAAGCAGTACAATAGATGATGAGGCGCTGTTCTCCGCTCTGTGGATGGCAGTCTTCTATAAATGTCACCTTTATGGTGCTCCACCAGGTCCTGCCATTTCTCCAGGTGGCAGGTGAAGACCACTATTAGGAGAAGCAGTACAATAGATGATGAGGCGCTGTTCTCCGCTCTGTGGATGGCAGTCTTCTATAAATGTCACCTTTATGGTGCTCCACCAGGTCCTGCCATTTCTCCAGGTGGCAGGTGAAGACCACTATTAGGAGAAGCAGTACAATAGATGATGAGGCGCTGTTCTCCGCTCTGTGGATGGCAGTCTTCTATAAATGTCACCTTTATGGTGCTCCACCAGGTCCTGCCATTTCTCCAGGTGGCAGGTGAAGACCACTATTAGGAGAAGCAGTACAATAGATGATGAGGCGCTGTTCTCCGCTCTGTGGATGGCAGTCTTCTATAAATGTCACCTTTATGGTGCTCCACCAGGTCCTGCCATTTCTCCAGGTGGCAGGTGAAGACCACTATTAGGAGAAGCAGTACAATAGATGATGAGGCGCTGTTCTCCGCTCTGTGGATGGCAGTCTTCTATAAATGTCACCTTTATGGTGCTCCACCAGGTCCTGCCATTTCTCCAGGTGGCAGGTGAAGACCACTATTAGGAGAAGCAGTACAATAGATGATGAGGCGCTGTTCTCCGCTCTGTGGATGGCAGTCTTCTATAAATGTCACCTTTATGGTGCTCCACCAGGTCCTGTCATTTCTCCAGGTGGCAGGTGAAGACCACTATTAGGAGAAGCAGTACAATAGATGATGAGACGCTGTTCTCCGCTCTGTGGATGGCAGTCTTCCATAAATGTCACCTTTATGGTGCTCCACCAGGTCCTGTCATTTCTCCAGGTGGCAGGTGAAGACCACTATTAGGAGAAGCAGTACAATAGATGATGAGACGCTGTTCTCCGCTCTGTGGATGGCAGTCTTCTATAAATGTCACCTTTATGGTGCTCCACCAGGTCCTGTCATTTCTCCAGGTGGCAGGTGAAGACCACTATTAGGAGAAGCAGTACAATAGATGATGAGACGCTGTTCTCCGCTCTGTGGATGGCAGTCTTCTATAAATGTCACCCTTTTCAAATCAATGACAGTTACTTTTCCATTCCAGCTTTGTACTGAGTTTCGGAGAGGTGTAGATGTTATTTCTCAGTACTTTCAATCATCCTGCGACTTCTTGGGTTGAAAAGTTTTTATGGGTGGTTTCACACACAGCTTCTTTTCTTGAAAAGGCTCCAGCAGTTTGTGGTGCTGTTTGTTAGCCAGAGGTGGATCAATGAGAAGTATGCCTCATGTACACGTAATTGTATCAGTGGAAACATGGACAGTGTTCAATCCGTGTTTCCTCCCGTGACAGATCCGTGTTGGGTTCGTGGGTCCGTGTTTTGCTGACACTGAGCAGCTGGAAATTAGTTTTCAAAGAATCTCTTTTTAATGATCCGTGAAACACAGATGCAACACAGATGGCATCCGTGGTTTTCACTGACTCATTGACTATAATGGGTTTGAGGGATCCGGGCACACCGACAAGATAGGACATGCATCTGTGCTGAAAACACGGACCCACGGACCGCGCTAAAACACTGATTTGTGAATACACACATTCAAATGAATGGGGACGTGTGCTGTCCGTGGAGAACACGTACAGCACGCGTCCGGGAAACACTGATGTGTGAATGAGGCATAAGAGTTTTGGTATTAATTCGCTACAAATCAGATATGCTCCAATTGTCACAGAAGTTGGTATATATATCATTCTCTAGGCTCTATATTGTTTCTGAGAAAAAATCTAGTAAAATATAAAATATGAGTCCTTAACAACCAGACAGAGAGGCTGACATGTGAAAAACATATAATTCAGTTTTCTTTCCAAATGAATTCAAAATCTGAGTGTTTCACAACTGCAGTTATGTCATAGCAATCCGGTCATTGCTCAGACAAACAATCCGGTCATTGCTCAGACAAACAATCCGGTCATTGCTCAGCCAAACAATCCGGTCATTGCTCAGACAAACAATCCGGTCATTGCTCAGACAAACAATCCGGTCATTGCTCAGACAAACAATCCGGTCATTGCTCAGACAAACAATCCGGTCATTGCTCAGACAAACAATCCGGTCATTGCTCAGACAAAACAATCCAGTCATTGCTCAGACAAACAATCCGGTCATTGCTCAGACAAACAATCCGGTCATTGCTCAGACAAACAATCCGGTCATTGCTCAGACAAACAATCCGGTCATTGCTCAGACAAACAATCCGGTCATTGCTCAGCCAAACAAACCGGTCATTGCTCAGCCAAACAATCCGGTCATTGCTCAGACAAACAATCCGGTCATTGCTCAGACAAACAATCCGGTCATTGCTCAGACAAACAATCCGGTCATTGCTCAGACAAAACTGGGATAATTACTAACCAGCTTCCTGTCTGCAAACAGCTCTTCCAGGACAAAAGCCCCCTATCGGGACAAAGCTGGGAAAGTTGCCTAGCTGGGTACTATTGCTATTATGGAGACCAGTTGTAGGTAAGCAATGCTCCTCTTGGTTTCTGGGAAATATTATTTTACAAATTAGCATGTCTACCATAAGCTGGCATTGGAAAGAATTATCCCTCTTATCTTTTCTGTCAGGAATGCTAATCTGAATCCTAGAAAGTTGTGTAAAAAGTCGTCATATATATTAACTGGTTTTCATAATAGAAATAGTAAGTGACCAGAAGTTCCGCCAAGGCCTCTCAGTTAGGAAAAGCAACTCTGATGAATGGCTCTTGTACTGGAAGCACTATTTTTGCAGATATTAGAGTAGTTTAGCTGTTATTCCATGAAGCCTTATAAAGAGGCTGAGCAATGACTGGATGGCTATGTATATCTGCATATGGAATCCTTTTGGCAAAAAAGCCATAATGTATATGCACGTGTTTTGTATGCACTAGTCTATGTCTAGTCTCTCTTGTCTTTAAATAGGACCCTTCATATTTTTTTTTATTCTAGATAAATACCTTTCCTTGTGGGGTACCCCACTGATATTTCCACCCTGCCTGTTTTTTCGCCGCAATCCAGTCACAGCCAGGGAGAAGGAGACGCCCATTGAGAAACCCTGGCATCTCTTCCCTGTACCGATGCTTAGTATTAACATACTGAGCGGGAAAACTGCAGGGGGGCACAGCGGGGCATAGGAGCGATATTTACAAAAACAGGCAGGGTGGCAGCATCAGCGGGGGTACCCCACAAGGAAAGGTATTTATCTAGAATTTAAAAAAAACATCAAAGGTCTGAATTAAGGGCAAGTATTTTCTTATATTTTTTTTCAGCCTCTCTTCAGAAATAATATGAATCAGAGTTTCACTGGCTGGGGCGGGTAATAGCTACGGCTGGTGATTTACTAAGCTGGCTTTTCGTAGAGTTTCCAGGGTGTTGAGCAGGTACAGGAAGTGCAGGGCAGCAGGTACAGGAAGTGCAGGGCAGCAGGTACAGGAAGTGCAGGGCAGCAGGTACAGGAAGTGCAGCGCAGCAGGTACAGGAAGTGCAGGGCAGCAGGTACAGGAAGTGCAGGGCAGCAGGTACAGGAAGTGCAGCGCAGCAGGAACAGGAAGTGCAGGGCAGCAGGTACAGGAAGTGCAGGGCAGCAGGTACAGGAAGTGCAGGGCAGCAGGTACAGGAAGTGCAGGGCAGCAGGTACAGGAAGTGCAGGGCAGCAGGTACAGGAAGTGCAGGGCAGCAGGAACAGGAAGTGCAGGGCAGCAGGTACAGGAAGTGCAGCGCAGCAGGAACAGGAAGTGCAGGGCAGCAGGTACAGGAAGTGCAGGGCAGCAGGTACAGGAAGTGCAGGAGCAGGCAGTAGGGTAGCAGCAGGAAGTGCAGGGCAGCAGGTACAGGAAGTGCAGGGCAGCAGGTACAGGAAGTGCAGCGCAGCAGGAACAGGAAGTGCAGGGCAGCAAGTTCAGAAAATGCAGAGCAGTGAGAAACTTGAAGTGCGGAGCAGCAAAGACAGGACGTTTAGAGCAGTGAGAATCAGTGCTTCTTTCTTATTCTCAACATATCCTGGCCTTTTTTCTGGCTACATTCACAAGACTGTAGTGTTTTGCTGTCTGCAAATTGTGGATCTGCAAAACACGGATAGCGGCCCGTGTGCGTTCCGCAATTTTAAGACTCCACATGGGCGCCATTATGATAGAAAATGCCAATTCTTGTATGCAATTGCGGACAAGAGTAGGACATGCTCTATCTTTTTTGCGGGGCCGCGGAACGGAACTATGGATGTGGATAGCACACGCACAAAATTGTGAAACGGATGTGGACCTATCCATACGATTGTGAATCAGATTGTACGTAACGGTAGGAACCTCACTGTCATCGCCTCTGTTTCTTCTAGGTTACCTTCACGAGTGGGAGAGCCAGAGCCACCATTGCCCCCTTACATTTTGCTGCTCCAGGTCTTGGTAAGCGTAGATGTGTAGTAAATGACAGCCCTTCCTCCAAGAGGAGGCTTCTATATGATCAGGAGGGTCCGGACTGATCTCTTCTTCTCCGCCATCATCAGCATTTCTGTGCAGCACCTCTTCGTGTTCCTGCTGCACCTGCCGATCCCTGGCACTTACATTTCACTATGTTAGTATTACATTTTCTATTGAGAAGCTGGGTTTATCTGTAGTACATGAATTATATACACTTGTAATGTAGTCCAGGTCTGATCGCTGGGTAGCTGTGACTAGGATATAGCTATCCAAAATGCGTAAGCATTACTGGCTTATGGACATTTTTCTGAACATGTATTAAATTCTAATAAACTTGGAGTTAACTGGAGCAATCGTTTTTGGACATTTATCAAGCCCTCCCTCTGAGTCCTTGCACCTGAAAAGATCCTTTCCTGAGGGGCGAGTGTGATATTCTGTTTTGTGATAGTGTACTGTATACTGGTACTGCACACTTATATCTCCAGTGTCAGCTGGCAGAAGACCACTAGCAATACAAGACACATTACTATTGATGAAAGAAATTCACATTGTCAGGGAAAACGAGTGTCCAGGACCCAGCACCATAGTGTGTGGCACACAAGCAGTGTGTCAGGATCCCAGGCAGGAATCGTCGATACGTGATGTTCCTGCCTGGGATCCTGTTCATACAACATGACGTCAGACGATTAGTGGAGGAGTCCTGGATAATTACATACATAGTGCACACAAGACGTGAGGAGATTAGTGGAGGAGTCCTGGATAATTACATACATAGTGCACACAAGACGTGAGGCGATTAGTGGAGGAGTCTTGGATAATTACATACATAGTGCACACAAGACGTGAGGAGATTAGTGGAGGAGTCCTGGATAATTACATACATTGTTCACACAAGACGTGAGGAGATTAGTGGAGGAGTCCTGGATAATTACATACATTGTGCACACAAGACGTGAGGCGATTAGTGGAGGAGTCCTGGATAATTACATACATTGTGCACACAAGACGTGAGGCGATTAGTGGAGGAGTCCTGGATAATTACATACATAGTGCACACAAGACGTGAGGAGATTAGTGGAGGAGTCCTGGATAATTACATACATAGTGCACACAAGACGTGAGGCGATTAGTGGAGGAGTCCTGGATAATTACATACATAGTGCACACAAGACGTGAGGCGATTAGTGGAGGAGTCCTGGATAATTACATACATAGTGCACACAAGACGTGAGGCGATTAGTGGAGGAGTCCTGGATAATTACATACATTGTGCACACAAGACGTGAGGAGATTAGTGGAGGAGTCCTGGATAATTACATACATTGTGCACACAAGACGTGAGGAGATTAGTGGAGGAGTCCTGGATAATTACATACATTGTGCACACAAGACGTGAGGCGATTAGTGGAGGAGTCCTGGATAATTACATACATAGTGCACACAAGACGTGAGGCGATTAGTGGAGGAGTCCTGGATAATTACATACATAGTGCACACAAGACGTGAGGCGATTAGTGGAGGAGTCCTGGATAATTACATACATTGTGCACACAAGACGTGAGGAGATTAGTGGAGGAGTCCTGGATAATTACATACATAGTGCACACAAGACGTGAGGCGATTAGTGGAGGAGTCCTGGATAATTACATACATAGTGCACACAAGACGTGAGGAGATTAGTGGAGGAGTCCTGGATAATTACATACATAGTGCACACAAGACGTGAGGAGATTAGTGGAGGAGTCCTGGATAATTACATACATAGTGCACACAAGACGTGAGGCGATTAGTGGAGGAGTCCTGGATAATTACATACATAGTGCACACAAGACGTGAGGAGATTAGTGGAGGAGTCCTGGATAATTACATACATTGTGCACACAAGACGTGAGGAGATTAGTGGAGGAGTCCTGGATAATTACATACATAGTGCACACAAGACGTGAGGCGATTAGTGGAGGAGTCCTGGATAATTACATACATAGTGCACACAAGACGTGAGGAGATTAGTGGAGGAGTCCTGGATAATTACATACATAGTGCACACAAGACGTGAGGCGATTAGTGGAGGAGTCCTGGATAATTACATACATAGTGCACACAAGACGTGAGGAGATTAGTGGAGGAGTCCTGGATAATTACATACATTGTGCACACAAGACGTGAGGCGATTAGTGGAGGAGTCCTGGATAATTACATACATTGTGCACACAAGACGTGAGGAGATTAGTGGAGGAGCCCTGGATAATTACATACATTGTGCACACAAGACGTGAGGCGATTAGTGGAGGAGTCCTGGATAATTACATACATAGTGCACACAAGACGTGAGGCGATTAGTGGAGGAGTCCTGGATAATTACATACATAGTGCACACAAGACGTGAGGCGATTAGTGGAGGAGTCCTGGATAATTACATACATAGTGCACACAAGACGTGAGGAGATTAGTGGAGGAGTCCTGGATAATTACATACATAGTGCACACAAGACGTGAGGAGATTAGTGGAGGAGTCCTGGATAATTACATACATTGTGCACACAAGACGTGAGGCGATTAGTGGAGGAGTCCTGGATAATTACATACATAGTGCACACAAGACGTGAGGCGATTAGTGGAGGAGTCCTGGATAATTACATACATAGTGCACACAAGACGTGAGGCGATTAGTGGAGGAGTCCTGGATAATTACATACATTGTGCACACAAGACGTGAGGAGATTAGTGGAGGAGTCCTGGATAATTACATACATAGTGCACACAAGACGTGAGGAGATTAGTGGAGGAGTCCTGGATAATTACATACATAGTGCACACAAGACGTGAGGAGATTAGTGGAGGAGTCCTGGATAATTACATACATTGTGCACACAAGACGTGAGGCGATTAGTGGAGGAGTCCTGGATAATTACATACATTGTGCACACAAGACGTGAGGAGATTAGTGGAGGAGTCCTGGATAATTACATACATTGTGCACACAAGACGTGAGGCGATTAGTGGAGGAGTCCTGGATAATTACATACATTGTTCACACAAGACGTGAGGCGATTAGTGGAGGAGTCCTGGATAATTACATACATTGTTCACACAAGACGTGAGGCGATTAGTGGAGGAGTCCTGGATAATTACATACATTGTTCACACAAGACGTGAGGCGATTAGTGGAGGAGTCCTGGATAAGTGTTAAGGCCGATTCATTGGCCTGTATTTGTGGGAGGGGCGATGATGACTATATCTGGCCGGGCGTTTCCTCCCACAGTGAACGTCGTCTCCAGTGTATGGTGTGGGAGCTCTACTTACCGTCCTCAGGGAGCAACAAGGGTGCAGCGCTACATGGCAGTTCCAGGCCCCGACTTTCCATGGTCCAGATAAGTAGCTGCCTCATTCAGCAGCATCGTTGCTTTAAGTCCGACCGCGGTGTGTCAGCTCACTTGGTAAGGGGAGCAGCACCGCACCGGAGGCGGTCTGACAGGGAGACTACGCTCTTCCTCCCCACGCGGCATGACACGTGAGGTGCAGGGCATGGCGTGTGCCCGCTCGATAGAGTATTGCACAGAGCTGCTGTGCTGTTAGACAGGCAGGGGGGAGGGGCGGACAGAGTTAGGCTTCAGCATGTTGTTTCTATCCAGGGTGCACAGGTGAATTCACTCAGCAAGGGGGGAGTAGTAAGGTTCAGGAAGAGTGTGTGTTTAAAAAAAAAAAAAAGAGGGTGTGTGACTTTAATGAAATGTAAAAAAAAAAAAGAAACACATTTATTATGTGGAAGGGACATTGAGTCTAGTGTTCTAGTCAGGGTATGTCAGGTTCTTAGAGTAATCTCACACTAAAGCTATACTATGTGGAAAGCACGTCACAGGAGTCGCTTACTGGGGTCACTCGACCATGTATTCAGCTCTGCTCTGCAGCCGGCTGTCATGTGTTTTCCTCATGCAGAGCTACTAGTGAGGTGGGGTGCATAGCATGCACGGTGTCTGTTTTAGTCAGTCTCTCCTCCCGCACTATTCGGGCGTGCACTCACCTCTTCCCCTCGCTCTGCTCTGCAGCCGGCTGTCATGTGTGTTCCTCACACAGAGCTACTAGTGAGGTGGGGTGCATAGGATGCACAGTGTCTGTTTTAGTCAGTCTCTCCTCCCGCACTATTCGGGCGTGCACTCACCTCTTCCCTCGCTCTGCTCTGCAGCCGGCTGTCATGTGTTTTCCTCATGCAGAGCTACTAGTGAGGTGGGATGCATAGCATGCACGGTGTCTGTTTTAGTCAGTCTCTCCTCCCGCACTATTCGGGCGTGCACTCACCTCTTCCCCTCGCTCTGATCTGCAGCCGGCTGTCATGTGTTTTCCTCATGCAGAGCTACTAGTGAGGTGGGATGCATAGGATGCACGGTGTCTGTTTTAGTCAGTCTCTCCTCCCGCACTATTCGGGCGTGCACTCACCTCTTCCCCTCGCTCTGCTCTGCAGCCGGCTGTCATGTGTTTTCCTCATGCAGAGCTACTAGTGAGGTGGGGTGCATAGCATGCACGGTGTCTGTTTTAGTCAGTCTCTCCTCCCGCACTATTCGGGCGTGCACTCACCTCTTCCCCTCGCTCTGCTCTGCAGCCGGCTGTCATGTGTTTTCCTCATGCAGAGCTACTAGTGAGGTGGGGTGCATAGCATGCACGGTGTCTGTTTTAGTCAGTCTCTCCTCCCGCACTATTCGGGCATGCACTCACCTCTTCCCCTCGCTCTGCTCTGCAGCCGGCTGTCATGTGTTTTCCTCATGCAGAGCTACTAGTGAGGTGGGATGCATAGGATGCACGGTGTCTGTTTTAGTCAGTCTCTCCTCCCGCACTATTCGGGCGTGCACTCACCTCTTCCCTCGCTCTGCTCTGCAGCCGGCTGTCATGTGTTTTCCTCATGCAGAGCTACTAGTGAGGTGGGGTGCATAGCATGCACGGTGTCTGTTTTAGTCAGTCTCTCCTCCCGCACTATTCGGGCGTGCACTCACCTCTTCCCTCGCTCTGCTCTGCAGCCGGCTGTCATGTGTTTTCCTCATGCAGAGCTACTAGTGAGGTGGGGTGCATAGCATGCACGGTGTCTGTTTTAGTCAGTCTCTCCTCCCGCACTATTCGGGCGTGCACTCACCTCTTCCCCTCGCTCTGCTCTGCAGCCGGCTGTCATGTGTTTTCCTCATGCAGAGCTACTAGTGAGGTGGGATGCATAGGATGCACGGTGTCTGTTTTAGTCAGTCTCTCCTCCCGCACTATTCGGGCGTGCACTCACCTCTTCCCCTCGCTCTGCTCTGCAGCCGGCTGTCATGTGTTTTCCTCATGCAGAGCTACTAGTGAGGTGGGGTGCATAGGATGCACGGTGTCTGTTTTAGTCAGTCTCTCCTCCCGCACTATTCGGGCGTGCACTCACCTCTTCCCTCGCTCTGCTCTGCAGCCGGCTGTCATGTGTTTTCCTCATGCAGAGCTACTAGTGAGGTGGGGTGCATAGCATGCACGGTGTCTGTTTTAGTCAGTCTCTCCTCCCGCACTATTCGGGCGTGCACTCACCTCTTCCCCTCGCTCTGCTCTGCAGCCGGCTGTCATGTGTTTTCCTCATGCAGAGCTACTAGTTGAGGTGGGGTGCATAGGATGCATGGTGTCTGTTTTAGTCAGTCTCTCCTCCCGCACTATTCGGGCGTGCACTCACCTCTTCCCCTCGCTCTGCTTTGCAGCCGGCTGTCATGTGTTTTCCTCATGCAGAGCTACTAGTGAGGTGGGGTGCATAGCATGCACGGTGTCTGTTTTAGTCAGTCTCTCCTCCCGCACTATTCAGGCATGCACTTACCTCTGCCCCTCGCTCTGATCTGCTGGCTGGGTTCCACAGACACGCATAGTTGTGGCTCTGGCGCCCTCTATGTGGCCACAGCTGGAAGTGCGGGGCAGAGTGTGAGTTCAGGCTCCAGTGTTAGTTTAAAAAAAAAAAAAAAAAAAACATATATATGTGTGTACAGTTTATATGTATATGTGTATATATATATATATGTATAGGGGCGCTGTTAGGATGTTGGTCCGCACTGCGGATTCGGCGCCAGATTCCGAATAGGGTTACGCTTGACGCACGTTTAGTGGCATTGGTAAAGATTAAAGGGTTTCTTGCGTTTATCTCTCCAGGATCAAGTGTTTATATATGCCTGGATGTTCAGGCGATTGCTGACCCTCCATGTGGGACCACTTTCTCAGGCATTGGTATGGTATTTCTCTTTTATTCCAGAGTTATACAGTAAGTCTCCTAGTTTCCTGAGGTCACGTCGAGCTCAGGTTTTGCTGCCATTTTTTGGCCCCCGCTGGCTAGCTGGTGGGTGGACAAGTGAGGTTGGTTGATCCCGGGTTCCACAGATTTCAGCGTTGGTTGAACTTTATCCTATAATGGCGGCTGTGCATGCAGGGGGTCGGGATGGGCTGGTTACATGATGTATGTTTATGTCAATGTCGCGGTCATGGATATTTGATTAACGGCTTGGTCCTACTGATATCTTTTGTTAGGTGTCAGGTGCTTCGCTCATTACTACACCAAATCACCAAATTCATTACACACATTCATGTACCCGAATCCAAAATATAGCAGCCGATGCCCTGTCCCGAGCTAATTCTCTTTCACAAGTTTCCTGAAGCGGACGTCTACGGTGCCACAATGCCTCAGTACACTTCACTACTTCCGATCCCATTACCCTGGCTGCAGCTCGCTCGTTGGCAGCGAAATCACAATAGGACGAGTTTGTGTCCTTTTTGGCCCCCTTCAGGCGTCCCTTCAGCGTCGCGGTTCCGGCATAATTCTAACCGCTTTAGGTATCCAGTAGGTAGGGGTCATTCCTTCATGTTTAAGCCCCGACCACAAGTGTTAAGGCCGATTCATTGGCCTGTATTTGTGGGAGGGGCGATGATGACTATATCTGGCCGGGCGTTTCCTCCCACAGTGAACGTCGTCTCCAGTGTACCCACCCTACCCACCCTTACTTTCACTATCTCACACCAGGGGATGCCCCCCTTCAGGCGTCCCTTCAGCGTCGCGGTTCCGGCATAATTCTAACCGCTTTAGGTATCCAGTAGGTAGGGGTCATTCCTTCATGTTTAAGCCCCGACCACAATTACATACGTTCTTCATGCAACATGACGTCAGACGATTTGCAGAGGAGCCCTGGATAATTACATACATAGTGCACACAAGACGTGAGGCGATTAGTGGAGGAGTCCTGGATAATTACATACATTGTGCACACAAGACGTGAGGAGATTAGTGGAGGAGTCCTGGATAATTACATACATAGTGCACACAAGACGTGAGGCGATTAGTGGAGGAGTCCTGGATAATTACATACATTGTGCACACAAGACGTGAGGAGATTAGTGGAGGAGTCCTGGATAATTACATACATTGTGCACACAAGACGTGAGGAGATTAGTGGAGGAGTCCTGGATAATTACATACATAGTGCACTCAACAAGACGTGAGGCGATTAGTGGAGGAGTCCTGGATAATTACATACATAGTGCACACAAGACGTGAGGAGATTAGTGGAGGAGTCCTGGATAATTACATACATAGTGCACACAAGACGTGAGGCAGATTAGTGGAGGAGTCCTGGATAATTACATACATAGTGCACACAAGACGTGAGGCGATTAGTGGAGGAGTCCTGGATAATTACATACATTGTTCACACAAGACGTGAGGCGATTAGTGGAGGAGTCCTGGATAATTACATACATAGTGCACACAAGACGTGAGGAGATTAATGGAGGAGTCCTGGATAATTACATACAGGGTTCACACAAGACGTGAGGAGATTAGTGGAGGAGTCCTGGATAATTACATACATTGTGCACACAAGACGTGAGGCGATTAGTGGAGGAGTCCTGGATAATTACATACATAGTGCACACAAGACGTGAGGCGATTAGTGGAGGAGTCCTGGATAATTACATACATAGTGCACACAAGACGTGAGGAGATTAGTGGAGGAGTCCTGGATAATTACATACATAGTGCACACAAGACGTGAGGCGATTAGTGGAGGAGTCCTGGATAATTACATACATTGTGCACACAAGACGTGAGGAGATTAGTGGAGGAGTCCTGGATAATTACATACATAGTGCACACAAGACGTGAGGCGATTAGTGGAGGAGTCCTGGATAATTACATACATAGTGCACACAAGACGTGAGGCGATTAGTGGAGGAGTCCTGGATAATTACATACATAGTGCACACAAGACGTGAGGAGATTAGTGGAGGAGTCCTGGATAATTACATACATTGTGCACACAAGACGTGAGGAGATTAGTGGAGGAGTCCTGGATAATTACATACATAGTGCACACAAGACGTGAGGCGATTAGTGGAGGAGTCCTGGATAATTACATACATTGTGCACACAAGACGTGAGGCGATTAGTGGAGGAGTCCTGGATAATTACATACATAGTGCACACAAGACGTGAGGCGATTAGTGGAGGAGTCCTGGATAATTACATACATAGTGCACACAAGACGTGAGGAGATTAGTGGAGGAGTCCTGGATAATTACATACATTGTGCACACAAGACGTGAGGAGATTAGTGGAGGAGTCCTGGATAATTACATACATAGTGCACACAAGACGTGAGGCGATTAGTGGAGGAGTCCTGGATAATTACATACATTGTGCACACAAGACGTGAGGCGATTAGTGGAGGAGTCCTGGATAATTACATACTGTGGCGGGACCAATCTCGCCACATTGCATTGGAGAAACCTGGTTGCTCGCCTGCTGCCTTTGGACTATGGCCCCCTGTTAAAAGACATCTTTTACCTGCAGAAAAGCTTAATTCGTGCTTTTCTGCCTGGGGTTCGGTAGTTTTGGTTGAATGTGTTATACCCCAGATAGGAATCCCATGGAGCCCATTCAGTATGAAACTGACTGTAAAGACTTTGGCTCCATGGCGATTAAACTGATATTCGTATGGTCTGAGCGCCATTCACTTAATAATGTGCGCCAGACCTGAGCTATCTGGGGATATGTTAAATGTATAGTTTTAATGTAATGTGTCTTACCTGGTGTATTTTAACAGTAATGCTTGTTCTGTGTCCCCATGTGCATAATGGAGTCTTGTCTCTGAAATGTCTGTGTGTATTGTAAAGGGTGGGACATTGTGTATTGAATAGTGATGTCTGTCCTATTGTCCCCACATGTGTATTGGCGATTTCCCTTTGTCCTGAGATAATTGAATGACTCCTCAATTGTCTCCAGGACAGAAGAGATTAGTGGAGGAGTCCTGGATAATTACATACATAGTGCACACAAGACGGGGAGGGAGATTAGTGGAGGAGTCCTGATACTCTACATACATTGTGCACACAAGACGGGAGGAGATTAGTGGAGGAGTCCTGGATAATTACATACATAGCACACAAGACGTGAGGCGATTAGTGGAGGAGTCCTGATAATTACATACATTGTGCACACAAGACGGAGAGATTAGTGGAGGAGTCCTGGATAATTACATACATAGTGCACACAAGACGTGAGGCGATTAGTGGAGGAGTCCTGGATAATTACATACATTGTGCACACAAGACGTGAGGAGATTAGTGGAGGAGTCCTGGATAATTACATACATTGTTCACACAAGACGTGAGGAGATTAGTGGAGGAGCCCTGGATAATTACATACATAGTGCACACAAGACGTGAGGCGATTAGTGGAGGAGTCCTGGATAATTACATACATTGTGCACACAAGACGTGAGGCGATTAGTGGAGGAGTCCTGGATAATTACATACTGTGACGAGACCAATCTCGCCACATTGCATTGGAGAAACCTGGTTGCTCGCCTGCTGCCTTTGGACTATGGCCCCCTGTTAAAAGACATCTTTTTTTACCTGCAGAAAAGCTTAATTCGTGCTTTTCTGCCTGGGGTTCGGTAGTTTTGGTTGAATGTGTTATACCCCAGATAGGAATCCCATGGAGCCCATTCGTATGAAACTGACTGTAAAGACTTTGGCTCCATGGCGATTAAACTGTATTCGTGTGGTCTGAGCGCCAGTCACTTAATAATGTGCGCTCAGACCTGAGCTATCTGGGGATATGTTAAATGTATAGTTTTAATGTAATGTGTCTTACCTGGTGTATTTTAACAGTAATGCTTGTTCTGTGTCCCCATGTGCATAATGGAGTCTTGTCTCTGAAATGTCTGTGTGTATTGTAAAGGGTGGGACATTGTGTATTGAATAGTGATGTCTGTCCTATTGTCCCCACATGTGTATTGGCGATTTCCCTTTGTCCTGAGAGATAATTGAATGACTCCTCAATTGTCTCCAGGACAGAAGACATTGTGTATTCGTCTGCCTGTGATGATTGCATTACCCATGTAGGGTGATGGTATCACAGGCAGAGGGGAGGGATATGCTGGGGGTGTCTGTATTGTCCCAATGTGTGTGATTGGCTGCTGTATCCCGTGTCGCAGTCTTCCTTCTGGTCCTCTAGGGAGTGTCCACCAGGTGGGAGACCTGGATAAATACCAGGCAGGTAGCCGTTAATAAATGTTAGAATTCCTGTTTACCATCAATACGGAGCCTCGTCTCGTTCTTGGGGATTCACTGTATGCTGTTAGAGACTGATTGCCAGGAGTGTAAGCTGATTGTCTGCTTTTCCTGTTCGTCTGCTAGCAGCTATTTGGGAGGTTCCAGTACGGGAGTTGGAGTGCTATTTTGTATCCAGTTCGGGAGTTTGGTGTTCTGCAGTAGCTGTGCCTATATCTCTGTAAAGGGGGCCGATCGCCTAAACGGTTTTTACCCCTTGTCTGCAGCAACGGTCCGTTACAATTGGTGGCGAGCAGCGGGATCGTTCCTACAGCCAGAAGGACAGCTACAGGAGACACCATTTCCTTGGATTTACAAGTGGGGGCAACGCATGTCCCAGTACAGCGACCCTAAAAGCAACAGAATGGAACCAGCAGTGTCATACGAGGAGGAGGACCTGGATGGCCGGGATGCATTAAGGAAAGGCATCTGGTACCAGGCCCTGGACAATGTACAATACCAGCGGGGTGAGAGTCTCCCCAGTGAAGAGCAGCGGTGGCAGAAGCAAGTGGCCCTGCGGATGCCCTTTCTGGGAGAGCAGCCCCTGGATGAATGGGTGAAGGAACTAGAGCACCGGGTATGGCAGGAGCTATGGCTGGAGAATGCCTACCAGGCGCTCTGGTGGTATATGGCACAGTATATACCCTGGACAGCCGAGCATGACAAGCCAGAGGGAGAGGAGTTTGATGGTTCTGGCTTGTTATGGGAGTCCTTTGCAGAGCCTGACTTCGGGAGTCCTGCGCAGAACAGACTTCAGGACATTTTCTACGAGAGGGAGGCTAGGCATGACGGGGATGACCCCCATGAGGTAGAGCAAGACCTGGCTCACCTAGCAACCCTGGAGTGGGAACTGGAGCAGGACTACCGAGATCTCTTCCACTCCATTGGGAAGGCTCAGCAGGACAGCAAGGTGACAGATCCAGTTCCAGACCCATTCCGCTGGGAAGATATTATTGAAATTTACTGGGAGGAACCCCAGGCGGCAGGTGGAGATGGGACCGAGGTCTCTCCACCGGTATTGCAGGGAATTGGGAGCCTGAGCTCCATTCCCCAGCGGGAGATATTGCAGGGAATTGGGAGCCTGAGCTCCATTCCCCAGCGGCAGGCTGAGCTACAGGGGGCAGAGGTAGTTGTTCCTGCCCCACAGCAGCAGCGTGATTTTTCGGGAATTGGGAGCCCGGTCTCCAGTCCCCAGCGGCAGAGTAACCAGCAGGGAATAGAGAGCCCAGTCTCCTTTCTCCAGCAGCAGGACTCTGTATTGGGAGGAGAGACAGTCGGTCTCCCTCCACTGAGGAGGAAGGAATGTATGGGAGAGGAGCTTACTACCACCTCTCCCCAGCGGCGGATCATTAATGGGCAGGGAATAGAGAGCTCAGTCTCCTTTCCCCAGCAGCAGAGCTGTGTAACCGAAGGGGAGACAGTCGGTCTCCAGCAGCAGGACGGTATATCTAAAGGGGAGACAGTCGGTCTCCCCCTCCAACAACCAGGCTTCAACCAGGCTACCCTCCCAGTAGCGCTGGCAACAGGGCAGAGTGACGCGGGTCTCTGCCCATGCAGCACCCCACCAAGTCAGCGTACCCGTACCCAGCACAGCCGTGGTGAGGCACCTGGACATGGACAAGCTTCTCCTCTACCCAGTTGCAGTAACTATTTATTGTGGGTGGGCTGTGCTGTTGATTGTGTTTTGTGGGTGGGCTGCTGGACTAACAAGGGCACTGACCGGCAGGAGGTCAGATACCCTGTTAGTCTGTTTGGAAAAGGGAGAGATGTGACGAGACCAATCTCGCCACATTGCATTGGAGAAACCTGGTTGCTCGCCTGCTGCCTTTGGACTATGGCCCCTGTTAAAAGACATCTTTTACCTGCAGAAAAGCTTAATTCGTGCTTTTCTGCCTGGGGTTCGGTAGTTTTGGTTGAATGTGTTATACCCCAGATAGGAATCCCATGGAGCCCATTCGTATGAAACTGACTGTAAAGACTTTGGCTCCATGGCGATTAAACTGTATTCGTGTGGTCTGAGCGCCATTCACTTAATAATGTGCGCTCAGACCTGAGCTATCTGGGGATATGTTAAATGTATAGTTTTAATGTAATGTGTCTTACCTGGTGTATTTTAACAGTAATGCTTGTTCTGTGTCCCCATGTGCATAATGGAGTCTTGTCTCTGAAATGTCTGTGTGTATTGTAAAGGGTGGGACATTGTGTATTGAATAGTGATGTCTGTCCTATTGTCCCCACATGTGTATTGGCGATTTCCCTTTGTCCTGAGAGATAATTGAATGACTCCTCAATTGTCTCCAGGACAGAAGACATTGTGTATTCGTCTGCCTGTGATGATTGCATTACCCATGTAGGGTGATGGTATCACAGGCAGAGGGGAGGGATATGCTGGGGGTGTCTGTATTGTCCCAATGTGTGTGATTGGCTGCTGTATCCCGTGTCGCAGTCTTCCTTCTGGTCCTCTAGGGAGTGTCCACCAGGTGGGAGATCTGGATAAATACCAGGCAGGTAGCCGTTAATAAATGTTAGAATTCCTGTTTACCATCAATACGGAGCCTCGTCTCGTTCTTGGGGGGATTCACTGTATGCTGTTAGAGACTGATTGCCAGGAGTGTAAGCTGATTGTCTGCTTTTCCTGTTCGTCTGCTAGCAGCTATTTGGGAGGTTCCAGTACGGGAGTTGGAGTGCTATTTTGTATCCAGTTCGGGAGTTTGGTGTTCTGCAGTAGCTGTGCCTATATCTCTGTAAAGGGGGCCGATCGCCTAAACGGTTTTTACCCCTTGTCTGCAGCAACGGTCCGTTACACATACATTGTGCACACAAGACGTGAGGCGATTAGTGGAGGAGTCCTGGATAATTACATACATTGTTCACACAAGACGTGAGGCGATTAGTGGAGGAGTCCTGGATAATTACATACATTGTGCACACAAGACGTGAGGCGATTAGTGGAGGAGTCCTGGATAATTACATACATAGTGCACACAAGACGTGAGGCGATTAGTGGAGGAGTCCTGGATAATTACATACATTGTTCACACAAGACGTGAGGCGATTAGTGGAGGAGTCCTGGATAATTACATACATTGTGCACACAAGACGTGAGGCGATTAGTGGAGGAGTCCTGGATAATTACATACATAGTGCACACAAGACGTGAGGAGATTAGTGGAGGAGTCCTGGATAATTACATACATTGTGCACACAAGACGTGAGGCGATTAGTGGAGGAGTCCTGGATAATTACATACATGCTTCACTCAACAACACGCGAAGCGATTAGTGGAGGAGTCCTGGATAATTACATACATTGTGCACACAAGACGTGAGGAGATTAGTGGAGGAGTCCTGGATAATTACATACAGTGTTCACACAAGACGTGAGGCGATTAGTGGAGGAGTCCTGGATAATTACATACATAGTGCACACAAGACGTGAGGCGATTAGTGGAGGAGTCCTGGATAATTACATACATTGTGCACACAAGACGTGAGGAGATTAGTGGAGGAGTCCTGGATAATTACATACATAGTGCACACAAGACGTGAGGAGATTAGTGGAGGAGTCCTGGATAATTACATACATAGTGCACACAAGACGTGAGGAGATTAGTGGAGGAGTCCTGGATAATTACATACATTGTGCACACAAGACGTGAGGCGATTAGTGGAGGAGTCCTGGATAATTACATACATTGTGCACACAAGACGTGAGGAGATTAGTGGAGGAGTCCTGGATAATTACATACATTGTGCACACAAGACATGAGGAGATTAGTGGAGGAGTCCTGGATAATTACATACATAGTGCACACAAGACGTGAGGAGATTAGTGGAGGAGCCCTGGATAATTACATACATTGTGCACACAAGACGTGAGGAGATTAGTGGAGGAGTCCTGGATAATTACATACATTGTTCACACAAGACGTGAGGAGATTAGTGGAGGAGTCCTGGATAATTACATACATAGTGCACACAAGACGTGAGGAGATTAGTGGAGGAGTCCTGGATAATTACATACATAGTGCACACAAGACGTGAGGAGATTAGTGGAGGAGTCCTGGATAATTACATACATTGTGCACACAAGACGTGAGGAGATTAGTGGAGGAGTCCTGGATAATTACATACATAGTGCACACAAGACGTGAGGAGATTAGTGGAGGAGTCCTGGATAATTACATACATAGTGCACACAAGACGTGAGGCGATTAGTGGAGGAGTCCTGGATAATTACATACATAGTGCACACAAGACGTGAAGCGATTAGTGGAGGAGTCCTGGATAATTACATACATAGTGCACACAAGACGTGAGGCGATTAGTGGAGGAGTCCTGGATAATTACATACATTGTTCACACAATAAGACTATCCTGGATCATTACGGGAGTGGCCAATAGTGATGTCGCGAACATAAAATTTTCCGTTCGCGAACGGCGAACGCGAACTTCCGCAAATGTTCGCGAACATGCGAACATTGCGAACCGCCATAGACTTTAATAGACAGGCGAATTTTAAAAACCAAAGGGACTCCTTCTGGCCACAATAGTGATGGAAAAGTTGTTTCAAGGGGACTAACACCTGGACTGTGGCATGCCGGAGGGGGATCCATGGCAAAACTCCCATGGAAAAATACCTAGTTGACGCAGAGTGTGGAAGTTGTAATCGCAATGCGATTAATACAGGTTACATTAATCGCATTGAGAATTAAACTTAGATCTGAGTTCCTAATGGTTGTATTGCTAGAATATAACGAAGATTGAGAATATAGCGCTATATTTGTTATCTTCGTTATATTCTAGCAATACAACCATTAGGAACTCAGCTCTAAGTTGTAATCGCAATGCGAATAATACAGGTTATATTAATCGCATTGCGATTTACAATTACTAACACTGCAGCTTCAGAATGAATGTAAGATGGATGCCGTCCTTGTGTTTAGATAGGAGGTGGGAGGGTCTGGGAGGGAGGGTATGCTGATTGGCTGGAATGTGTCTGCTGACTGTGAGGTACAGGGTCAAAGTTTGCTCAATAATAAAGTATAGGGGCGAACGCGAACATCGAATATGTTCGCCCGCCGCGGCGGACGCGAACAAGCTATGTTCGCCGGGAACTGTTCGCCAGCGAATAGTTCGGGCCATCTCTAGTGGCCAATGGTTCATGGTTTGTTGTAATGGTTTTCAGGTGCCATGTCAAATTTGTAGAGACCCTGACGTACCCCTACAGTGGAAGCACCCAAGAAGTGACCCCATTTATTAAATTAAACCCCACAGAATTTACCAAGGGGCGTAGTGAGCATTGTGACCCCGCAGGTGTTTTGCAGAAATCAGTTCACAGTAGATGGTGCAAAGTGAAAAAGGTGATTTTCCCTCATGTGCCCTTTCAGTGCCCATCATGTCCCCGGCCTCCTATTATCCTGGTTTAATAAACCCCCTACATGTGGCCCTAATCTTATAAGCACCTTAGATGTGGCCCTATTCTTATTAACACGTACCCGTACCACAGGGCCCAGGAGTAAAAGAGCACCATGCGCATGTGAGGAAAAATTTACGCATCTTGTGTTGACAACTGGAGAGTCTTTGAGTAAAATCATAAATGGAACCATGAGGAGTGACCCCCATATCGGAATCCACATCATGGAGTGAGCACTCTGATGCCCAGGTATTTTAGAGCAGAGGAAATTGTACGTTTCTCACAGATACGGCATCTCGGTGTCCAATATACTGTGCCCAGCTTGTGCCATCTGAGTCTCATCGCACCCATAAATTGTGGGTACATGTGGGTGTAACCTGCGCGCTTCAGAAGGGAAAAGACCGCCATTTGGCGTTGGCAGCGCAGATTTTGATGGCTTGGCTTACGGGTGCCGTGTTGCTTTTGAACATCCTCAGCAGCCATTTTCTGAGAGCCTATATAGTTTTTATATAGTTTTTTTTTTATAATTTTTACTTTTTGCTACGTTTAAACAATAAAAGCATTTTCTGACAGCCATATTTTTTTTTATTTCTCTGGCCATGGTGTGGGGGATTGTTTTGCAGGATGAGGTGACATTTTCATTGGTACCATTTTGGGGTGAATATGGCTTTTTCATTGGTTGAAATTGTGTATTTTGGTGACAAATAAATTGCTGTTCTGGCATATCTTTCCGATGCCTGATATAATGCACTGCAGTGCTCCAGTATTACAGGGACTGGCCGCTCTGGGGGACCTTGGTTGACCCCTGGTTACTTTCCATCCCGTCATCTGAGGTATCTAGGACGTTCACTCTTGTCTATGCCACATGTCATTGTGATGTCCACTCTTCAGGGTGATTGGTGTTGAAGAGGGGACAGTTTGATCATGTCATCGCTTTGTTCTGACTTCAGCCTTGCATACATACAGAGGTCCCATGTGTGATGTCTGCGATTCCTTGGCCTCACTCTGTCCTGTGTGCGGCCTACTTAACCCTGTCACGCTGACCCTGTGTGTAACCAGTACACCCACATCCCGTCCCACAGCAGCATATGTGTGGGCATTGATGTGGACATTGACTAAATCCACATTATATCCCTGTGTAAAAGCCACGGAAGAGGCAACCATTGATGCCACGGCGAGGGATTCTTCAAGTGTGTGCACTCAGGGGCATCTATTTTACACTTCTGCCTGCAAGACATGGCTATAAATAACCTTAGTGCACACAGTCACACGCCATCCCCGGAAGAGGTGAGAGCAGCGCTGATGGGCCTGTGGTCATGTAATCTTCCCCGACATGCTGGCTCATGGCTACGTCAAAGAGCCCTTCTGTCCTGTGTGTTAGGGAAGTAACTGGGAAGCAGTAGGAAGATCTGTCACCAGAATACCAGGGCGTTTATGGCACCTGGATCGGCTGTAGAGCTTTAACAGGATGTAGCAGAACTACGTCAGCTGCTGTTATCAGAACGTGGCTTCCTTGTAACAAGAGCGCTGTAGAGACAGCGTCACAATAATCCACCAAACCCTATGGCTGCCGTCTATGTCTACGCAGCCTGTCTCACAGGTTAGGTTCTCCACCAGACCCCAGAACGTGACCTCAGCATGAAAAAGAGAAAACCTCCTGACCGCAAGTGGTGATCAGACTGTAAATTATATATCGCATTGTATAATTCCTAGCACTGCTCCGAAAGCCCATTTACTCGGGCCAGAGATTGGCTGAACGAATGTTGATAAGATGATCATCCCATCTAAATGTTCCACAACCAAGAAGCAACTAATCAGATAGCACGTCAGTGGGCCATGGCCACCCCTGACTAAGTAATTACTACATACTGGGGACAAGACTGGCCCTTCTAGAGGTGATCTGACTCCGTCCTATACCATCGATGTCACTGCTCATCACACTATGACCTGTGAGAGGAGAAGCCTCTTATACATTACACTGTAGAGGTCCCAGCACCACCATCGATGTCACTGCTCATCACACTATGACCTGTGAGAGGAGAAGCCTCTTATACATTACACTGTAGAGGTCCCAGCACCACCATCGATGTCACTGCTCATCACACTATGACCTGTGAGAGGAGAAGCCTCTTATACATTACACTGTAGAGGTCCCAGCACCACCATCGATGTCACTGCTCATCACACTATGACCTGTGAGAGGAGAAGCCTCTTATACATTACACTGTAGAGGTCCCAGCACCACCATCGATGTCACTGCTCATCACACTATGACCTGTGAGAGGAGAAGCCTCTTATACATTACACTGTAGAGGTCCCAGCACCACCATCGATGTCACTGCTCATCACACTATGACCTGTGAGAGGAGAAGCCTCTTATACATTACACTGTAGAGGTCCCAGCACCACCATCGATGTCACTGCTCATCACACTATGACCTGTGAGAGGAGAAGCCTCTTATACATTACACTGTAGAGGTCCCAGCACCACCATCGATGTCACTGCTCATCACACTATGACCTGTGAGAGGAGAAGCCTCTTATACATTACACTGTAGAGGTCCCAGCACCACCATCGATGTCACTGCTCATCACACTATGACCTGTGAGAGGAGAAGCCTCTTATACATTACACTGTAGAGGTCCCAGCACCCACCATCGATGTCACTGCTCATCACACTATGACCTGTGAGAGGAGAAGCCTCTTATACATTACACTGTAGAGGTCCCAGCACCACCATCGATGTCACTGCTCATCACACTATGACCTGTGAGAGGAGAAGCCTCTTATACATTACACTGTAGAGGTCCCAGCACCACCATCGATGTCACTGCTCATCACACTATGACCTGTGAGAGGAGAAGCCTCTTATACATTACACTGTAGAGGTCCCAGCACCACCATCGATGTCACTGCTCATCACACTATGACCTGTGAGAGGAGAAGCCTCTTATACATTACACTGTAGAGGTCCCAGCACCACCATCGATGTCACTGCTCATCACACTATGACCTGTGAGAGGAGAAGCCTCTTATACATTACACTGTAGAGGTCCCAGCACCACCATCGATGTCACTGCTCATCACACTATGACCTGTGAGAGGAGAAGCCTCTTATACATTACACTGTAGAGGTCCCAGCACCACCATCGATGTCACTGCTCATCACACTATGACCTGTGAGAGGAGAAGCCTCTTATACATTACACTGTAGAGGTCCCAGCACCACCATCGATGTCACTGCTCATCACACTATGACCTGTGAGAGGAGAAGCCTCTTATACATTACACTGTAGAGGTCCCAGCACCACCATCGATGTCACTGCTCATCACACTATGACCTGTGAGAGGAGAAGCCTCTTATACATTACACTGTAGAGGTCCCAGCACCCACCATCGATGTCACTGCTCATCACACTATGACCTGTGAGAGGAGAAGCCTCTTATACATTACACTGTAGAGGTCCCAGCACCACCATCGATGTCACTGCTCATCACACTATGACCTGTGAGAGGAGAAGCCTCTTATACATTACACTGTAGAGGTCCCAGCACCACCATCGATGTCACTGCTCATCACACTATGACCTGTGAGAGGAGAAGCCTCTTATACATTACACTGTAGAGGTCCCAGCACCACCATCGATGTCACTGCTCATCACACTATGACCTGTGAGAGGAGAAGCCTCTTATACATTACACTGTAGAGGTCCCAGCACCACCATCGATGTCACTGCTCATCACACTATGACCTGTGAGAGGAGAAGCCTCTATACATTACACTGTAGAGGTCCCAGCACCCACCATCGATGTCACTGCTCATCACACTATGACCTGTGAGAGGAGAAGCCTCTTATACATTACACTGTAGAGGTCCCAGCACCACCATCGATGTCACTGCTCATCACACTATGACCTGTGAGAGGAGAAGCCTCTTATACATTACACTGTAGAGGTCCCAGCACCACCATCGATGTCACTGCTCATCACACTATGACCTGTGAGAGGAGAAGCCTCTTATACATTACACTGTAGAGGTCCCAGCACCACCATCGATGTCACTGCTCATCACACTATGACCTGTGAGAGGAGAAGCCTCTTATACATTACACTGTAGAGGTCCCAGCACCACCATCGATGTCACTGCTCATCACACTATGACCTGTGAGAGGAGAAGCCTCTTATACATTACACTGTAGAGGTCCCAGCACCCACCATCGATGTCACTGCTCATCACACTGTGACCTGTGAGAGGAGAAGCCTCTTATACATTACACTGTAGAGGTCCCAGCACCCACCATCGGTGTCACTGCTCATCACACTATGTCCTGTGAGAGGAGAAGCCTCTTATACATTACACTGTAGAGGTCCCAGCACCCACCATCGATGTCACTGCTCATCACACTATGACCTGTGAGAGGAGAAGCCTCTTATACATTACACTGTAGAGGTCCCAGCACCACCATCGATGTCACCGCTCATCACACTATGACCTGTGAGAGGAGAAGCCTCTTATACATTACACTGTAGAGGTCCCAGCACCACCATCGATGTCACTGCTCATCACACTATGACCTGTGAGAGGAGAAGCCTCTTATACATTACACTGTAGAGGTCCCAGCACCACCATCGATGTCACTGCTCATCACACTATGACCTGTGAGAGGAGAAGCCTCTTATACATTACACTGTAGAGGTCCCAGCACCCACCATCGATGTCACTGCTCATCACACTATGACCTGTGAGAGGAGAAGCCTCTTATACATTACACTGTAGAGGTCCCAGCACCACCATCGATGTCACTGCTCATCACACTATGACCTGTGAGAGGAGAAGCCTCTTATACATTACACTGTAGAGGTCCCAGCACCACCATCGATGTCACTGCTCATCACACTATGACCTGTGAGAGGAGAAGCCTCTTATACATTACACTGTAGAGGTCCCAGCACCACCATCGATGTCACTGCTCATCACACTATGACCTGTGAGAGGAGAAGCCTCTTATACATTACACTGTAGAGGTCCCAGCACCACCATCGATGTCACTGCTCATCACACTATGACCTGTGAGAGGAGAAGCCTCTTATACATTACACTGTAGAGGTCCCAGCACCACCATCGATGTCACTGCTCATCACACTATGACCTGTGAGAGGAGAAGCCTCTTATACATTACACTGTAGAGGTCCCAGCACCACCATCGATGTCACTGCTCATCACACTATGACCTGTGAGAGGAGAAGCCTCTTATACATTACACTGTAGAGGTCCCAGCACCACCATCGATGTCACTGCTCATCACACTATGACCTGTGAGAGGAGAAGCCTCTTATACATTACACTGTAGAGGTCCCAGCACCACCATCGATGTCACTGCTCATCACACTATGACCTGTGAGAGGAGAAGCCTCTTATACATTACACTGTAGAGGTCCCAGCACCACCATCGATGTCACTGCTCATCACACTATGACCTGTGAGAGGAGAAGCCTCTTATACATTACACTGTAGAGGTCCCAGCACCACCATCGATGTCACTGCTCATCACACTATGACCTGTGAGAGGAGAAGCCTCTTATACATTACACTGTAGAGGTCCCAGCACCACCATCGATGTCACTGCTCATCACACTATGACCTGTGAGAGGAGAAGCCTCTTATACATTACACTGTAGAGGTCCCAGCACCACCATCGATGTCACTGCTCATCACACTATGACCTGTGAGAGGAGAAGCCTCTTATACATTACACTGTAGAGGTCCCAGCACCCACCATCGATGTCACTGCTCATCACACTATGACCTGTGAGAGGAGAAGCCTCTTATACATTACACTGTAGAGGTCCCAGCACCACCATCGATGTCACTGCTCATCACACTATGACCTGTGAGAGGAGAAGCCTCTTATACATTACACTGTAGAGGTCCCAGCACCACCATCGATGTCACTGCTCATCACACTATGACCTGTGAGAGGAGAAGCCTCTTATACATTACACTGTAGAGGTCCCAGCACCCACCATCGATGTCACTGCTCATCACACTATGACCTGTGAGAGGAGAAGCCTCTTATACATTACACTGTAGAGGTCCCAGCACCACCATCGATGTCACTGCTCATCACACTATGACCTGTGAGAGGAGAAGCCTCTTATACATTACACTGTAGAGGTCCCAGCACCCACCATCGATGTCACTGCTCATCACACTATGACCTGTGAGAGGAGAAGCCTCTTATACATTACACTGTAGAGGTCCCAGCACCACCATCGATGTCACTGCTCATCACACTATGACCTGTGAGAGGAGAAGCCTCTTATACATTACACTGTAGAGGTCCCAGCACCACCATCGATGTCACTGCTCATCACACTATGACCTGTGAGAGGAGAAGCCTCTTATACATTACACTGTAGAGGTCCCAGCACCACCATCGATGTCACTGCTCATCACACTATGACCTGTGAGAGGAGAAGCCTCTTATACATTACACTGTAGAGGTCCCAGCACCACCATCGATGTCACTGCTCATCACACTATGACCTGTGAGAGGAGAAGCCTCTTATACATTACACTGTAGAGGTCCCAGCACCACCATCGATGTCACTGCTCATCACACTATGACCTGTGAGAGGAGAAGCCTCTTATACATTACACTGTAGAGGTCCCAGCACCACCATCGATGTCACTGCTCATCACACTATGACCTGTGAGAGGAGAAGCCTCTTATACATTACACTGTAGAGGTCCCAGCACCACCATCGATGTCACTGCTCATCACACTATGACCTGTGAGAGGAGAAGCCTCTTATACATTACACTGTAGAGGTCCCAGCACCACCATCGATGTCACTGCTCATCACACTATGACCTGTGAGAGGAGAAGCCTCTTATACATTACACTGTAGAGGTCCCAGCACCACCATCGATGTCACTGCTCATCACACTATGACCTGTGAGAGGAGAAGCCTCTTATACATTACACTGTAGAGGTCCCAGCACCACCATCGATGTCACTGCTCATCACACTATGACCTGTGAGAGGAGAAGCCTCTTATACATTACACTGTAGAGGTCCCAGCACCACCATCGATGTCACTGCTCATCACACTATGACCTGTGAGAGGAGAAGCCTCTTATACATTACACTGTAGAGGTCCCAGCACCCACCATCGATGTCACTGCTCATCACACTATGACCTGTGAGAGGAGAAGCCTCTTATACATTACACTGTAGAGGTCCCAGCACCACCATCGATGTCACTGCTCATCACACTATGACCTGTGAGAGGAGAAGCCTCTTATACATTACACTGTAGAGGTCCCAGCACCACCATCGATGTCACTGCTCATCACACTATGACCTGTGAGAGGAGAAGCCTCTTATACATTACACTGTAGAGGTCCCAGCACCACCATCGATGTCACTGCTCATCACACTATGACCTGTGAGAGGAGAAGCCTCTTATACATTACACTGTAGAGGTCCCAGCACCCACCATCGATGTCACTGCTCATCACACTATGACCTGTGAGAGGAGAAGCCTCTTATACATTACACTGTAGAGGTCCCAGCACCACCATCGATGTCACTGCTCATCACACTATGACCTGTGAGAGGAGAAGCCTCTATACATTACACTGTAGAGGTCCCAGCACCACCATCGATGTCACTGCTCATCACACTATGACCTGTGAGAGGAGAAGCCTCTTATACATTACACTGTAGAGGTCCCAGCACCCACCATCGATGTCACTGCTCATCACACTATGACCTGTGAGAGGAGAAGCCTCTTATACATTACACTGTAGAGGTCCCAGCACCACCATCGATGTCACTGCTCATCACACTATGACCTGTGAGAGGAGAAGCCTCTTATACATTACACTGTAGAGGTCCCAGCACCACCATCGATGTCACTGCTCATCACACTATGACCTGTGAGAGGAGAAGCCTCTTATACATTACACTGTAGAGGTCCCAGCACCACCATCGATGTCACTGCTCATCACACTATGACCTGTGAGAGGAGAAGCCTCTTATACATTACACTGTAGAGGTCCCAGCACCCACCATCGATGTCACTGCTCATCACACTATGACCTGTGAGAGGAGAAGCCTCTTATACATTACACTGTAGAGGTCCCAGCACCACCATCGATGTCACTGCTCATCACACTATGACCTGTGAGAGGAGAAGCCTCTTATACATTACACTGTAGAGGTCCCAGCACCACCATCGATGTCACTGCTCATCACACTATGACCTGTGAGAGGAGAAGCCTCTTATACATTACACTGTAGAGGTCCCAGCACCACCATCGATGTCACTGCTCATCACACTATGACCTGTGAGAGGAGAAGCCTCTTATACATTACACTGTAGAGGTCCCAGCACCACCATCGATGTCACTGCTCATCACACTATGACCTGTGAGAGGAGAAGCCTCTTATACATTACACTGTAGAGGTCCCAGCACCACCATCGATGTCACTGCTCATCACACTATGACCTGTGAGAGGAGAAGCCTCTATACATTACACTGTAGAGGTCCCAGCACCCACCATCGATGTCACTGCTCATCACACTATGACCTGTGAGAGGAGAAGCCTCTTATACATTACACTGTAGAGGTCCCAGCACCACCATCGATGTCACTGCTCATCACACTATGACCTGTGAGAGGAGAAGCCTCTTATACATTACACTGTAGAGGTCCCAGCACCCACCATCGATGTCACTGCTCATCACACTATGACCTGTGAGAGGAGAAGCCTCTTATACATTACACTGTAGAGGTCCCAGCACCACCATCGATGTCACTGCTCATCACACTATGACCTGTGAGAGGAGAAGCCTCTTATACATTACACTGTAGAGGTCCCAGCACCCACCATCGATGTCACTGCTCATCACACTATGACCTGTGAGAGGAGAAGCCTCTTATACATTACACTGTAGAGGTCCCAGCACCACCATCGATGTCACTGCTCATCACACTATGACCTGTGAGAGGAGAAGCCTCTTATACATTACACTGTAGAGGTCCCAGCACCCACCATCGATGTCACTGCTCATCACACTATGACCTGTGAGAGGAGAAGCCTCTTATACATTACACTGTAGAGGTCCCAGCACCACCATCGATGTCACTGCTCATCACACTATGACCTGTGAGAGGAGAAGCCTCTTATACATTACACTGTAGAGGTCCCAGCACCACCATCGATGTCACTGCTCATCACACTATGACCTGTGAGAGGAGAAGCCTCTTATACATTACACTGTAGAGGTCCCAGCACCACCATCGATGTCACTGCTCATCACACTATGACCTGTGAGAGGAGAAGCCTCTTATACATTACACTGTAGAGGTCCCAGCACCACCATCGATGTCACTGCTCATCACACTATGACCTGTGAGAGGAGAAGCCTCTTATACATTACACTGTAGAGGTCCCAGCACCACCATCGATGTCACTGCTCATCACACTATGACCTGTGAGAGGAGAAGCCTCTTATACATTACACTGTAGAGGTCCCAGCACCACCATCGATGTCACTGCTCATCACACTATGACCTGTGAGAGGAGAAGCCTCTTATACATTACACTGTAGAGGTCCCAGCACCACCATCGATGTCACTGCTCATCACACTATGACCTGTGAGAGGAGAAGCCTCTTATACATTACACTGTAGAGGTCCCAGCACCACCATCGATGTCACTGCTCATCACACTATGACCTGTGAGAGGAGAAGCCTCTTATACATTACACTGTAGAGGTCCCAGCACCCACCATCGATGTCACTGCTCATCACACTATGACCTGTGAGAGGAGAAGCCTCTTATACATTACACTGTAGAGGTCCCAGCACCACCATCGATGTCACTGCTCATCACACTATGACCTGTGAGAGGAGAAGCCTCTTATACATTACACTGTAGAGGTCCCAGCACCACCATCGATGTCACTGCTCATCACACTATGACCTGTGAGAGGAGAAGCCTCTTATACATTACACTGTAGAGGTCCCAGCACCCACCATCGATGTCACTGCTCATCACACTATGACCTGTGAGAGGAGAAGCCTCTTATACATTACACTGTAGAGGTCCCAGCACCCACCATCGATGTCACTGCTCATCACACTATGACCTGTGAGAGGAGAAGCCTCTTATACATTACACTGTAGAGGTCCCAGCACCACCATCGATGTCACTGCTCATCACACTATGACCTGTGAGAGGAGAAGCCTCTTATACATTACACTGTAGAGGTCCCAGCACCCACCATCGATGTCACTGCTCATCACACTATGACCTGTGAGAGGAGAAGCCTCTTATACATTACACTGTAGAGGTCCCAGCACCACCATCGATGTCACTGCTCATCACACTATGACCTGTGAGAGGAGAAGCCTCTTATACATTACACTGTAGAGGTCCCAGCACCACCATCGATGTCACTGCTCATCACACTATGACCTGTGAGAGGAGAAGCCTCTTATACATTACACTGTAGAGGTCCCAGCACCCACCATCGATGTCACTGCTCATCACACTATGACCTGTGAGAGGAGAAGCCTCTTATACATTACACTGTAGAGGTCCCAGCACCACCATCGATGTCACTGCTCATCACACTATGACCTGTGAGAGGAGAAGCCTCTTATACATTACACTGTAGAGGTCCCAGCACCACCATCGATGTCACTGCTCATCACACTATGACCTGTGAGAGGAGAAGCCTCTTATACATTACACTGTAGAGGTCCCAGCACCCACCATCGATGTCACTGCTCATCACACTATGACCTGTGAGAGGAGAAGCCTCTTATACATTACACTGTAGAGGTCCCAGCACCACCATCGATGTCACTGCTCATCACACTATGACCTGTGAGAGGAGAAGCCTCTTATACATTACACTGTAGAGGTCCCAGCACCACCATCGATGTCACTGCTCATCACACTATGACCTGTGAGAGGAGAAGCCTCTTATACATTACACTGTAGAGGTCCCAGCACCACCATCGATGTCACTGCTCATCACACTATGACCTGTGAGAGGAGAAGCCTCTTATACATTACACTGTAGAGGTCCCAGCACCCACCATCGATGTCACTGCTCATCACACTATGACCTGTGAGAGGAGAAGCCTCTTATACATTACACTGTAGAGGTCCCAGCACCACCATCGATGTCACTGCTCATCACACTATGACCTGTGAGAGGAGAAGCCTCTTATACATTACACTGTAGAGGTCCCAGCACCACCATCGATGTCACTGCTCATCACACTATGACCTGTGAGAGGAGAAGCCTCTTATACATTACACTGTAGAGGTCCCAGCACCACCATCGATGTCACTGCTCATCACACTATGACCTGTGAGAGGAGAAGCCTCTTATACATTACACTGTAGAGGTCCCAGCACCCACCATCGATGTCACTGCTCATCACACTATGACCTGTGAGAGGAGAAGCCTCTTATACATTACACTGTAGAGGTCCCAGCACCACCATCGATGTCACTGCTCATCACACTATGACCTGTGAGAGGAGAAGCCTCTATACATTACACTGTAGAGGTCCCAGCACCACCATCGATGTCACTGCTCATCACACTATGACCTGTGAGAGGAGAAGCCTCTTATACATTACACTGTAGAGGTCCCAGCACCACCATCGATGTCACTGCTCATCACACTATGACCTGTGAGAGGAGAAGCCTCTTATACATTACACTGTAGAGGTCCCAGCACCACCATCGATGTCACTGCTCATCACACTATGACCTGTGAGAGGAGAAGCCTCTTATACATTACACTGTAGAGGTCCCAGCACCACCATCGATGTCACTGCTCATCACACTATGACCTGTGAGAGGAGAAGCCTCTTATACATTACACTGTAGAGGTCCCAGCACCACCATCGATGTCACTGCTCATCACACTATGACCTGTGAGAGGAGAAGCCTCTTATACATTACACTGTAGAGGTCCCAGCACCACCATCGATGTCACTGCTCATCACACTATGACCTGTGAGAGGAGAAGCCTCTATACATTACACTGTAGAGGTCCCAGCACCACCATCGATGTCACTGCTCATCACACTATGACCTGTGAGAGGAGAAGCCTCTTATACATTACACTGTAGAGGTCCCAGCACCACCATCGATGTCACTGCTCATCACACTATGACCTGTGAGAGGAGAAGCCTCTTATACATTACACTGTAGAGGTCCCAGCACCACCATCGATGTCACTGCTCATCACACTATGACCTGTGAGAGGAGAAGCCTCTTATACATTACACTGTAGAGGTCCCAGCACCACCATCGATGTCACTGCTCATCACACTATGACCTGTGAGAGGAGAAGCCTCTTATACATTACACTGTAGAGGTCCCAGCACCCACCATCGATGTCACTGCTCATCACACTATGACCTGTGAGAGGAGAAGCCTCTTATACATTACACTGTAGAGGTCCCAGCACCACCATCGATGTCACTGCTCATCACACTATGACCTGTGAGAGGAGAAGCCTCTTATACATTACACTGTAGAGGTCCCAGCACCACCATCGATGTCACTGCTCATCACACTATGACCTGTGAGAGGAGAAGCCTCTTATACATTACACTGTAGAGGTCCCAGCACCACCATCGATGTCACTGCTCATCACACTATGACCTGTGAGAGGAGAAGCCTCTTATACATTACACTGTAGAGGTCCCAGCACCACCATCGATGTCACTGCTCATCACACTATGACCTGTGAGAGGAGAAGCCTCTTATACATTACACTGTAGAGGTCCCAGCACCCACCATCGATGTCACTGCTCATCACACTATGACCTGTGAGAGGAGAAGCCTCTTATACATTACACTGTAGAGGTCCCAGCACCACCATCGATGTCACTGCTCATCACACTATGACCTGTGAGAGGAGAAGCCTCTTATACATTACACTGTAGAGGTCCCAGCACCCACCATCGATGTCACTGCTCATCACACTATGACCTGTGAGAGGAGAAGCCTCTTATACATTACACTGTAGAGGTCCCAGCACCACCATCGATGTCACTGCTCATCACACTATGACCTGTGAGAGGAGAAGCCTCTTATACATTACACTGTAGAGGTCCCAGCACCACCATCGATGTCACTGCTCATCACACTATGACCTGTGAGAGGAGAAGCCTCTTATACATTACACTGTAGAGGTCCCAGCACCCACCATCGATGTCACTGCTCATCACACTATGACCTGTGAGAGGAGAAGCCTCTTATACATTACACTGTAGAGGTCCCAGCACCACCATCGATGTCACTGCTCATCACACTATGACCTGTGAGAGGAGAAGCCTCTTATACATTACACTGTAGAGGTCCCAGCACCACCATCGATGTCACTGCTCATCACACTATGACCTGTGAGAGGAGAAGCCTCTTATACATTACACTGTAGAGGTCCCAGCACCACCATCGATGTCACTGCTCATCACACTATGACCTGTGAGAGGAGAAGCCTCTTATACATTACACTGTAGAGGTCCCAGCACCACCATCGATGTCACTGCTCATCACACTATGACCTGTGAGAGGAGAAGCCTCTTATACATTACACTGTAGAGGTCCCAGCACCACCATCGATGTCACTGCTCATCACACTATGACCTGTGAGAGGAGAAGCCTCTTATACATTACACTGTAGAGGTCCCAGCACCACCATCGATGTCACTGCTCATCACACTATGACCTGTGAGAGGAGAAGCCTCTTATACATTACACTGTAGAGGTCCCAGCACCCACCATCGATGTCACTGCTCATCACACTATGACCTGTGAGAGGAGAAGCCTCTTATACATTACACTGTAGAGGTCCCAGCACCACCATCGATGTCACTGCTCATCACACTATGACCTGTGAGAGGAGAAGCCTCTTATACATTACACTGTAGAGGTCCCAGCACCACCATCGATGTCACTGCTCATCACACTATGACCTGTGAGAGGAGAAGCCTCTTATACATTACACTGTAGAGGTCCCAGCACCACCATCGATGTCACTGCTCATCACACTATGACCTGTGAGAGGAGAAGCCTCTTATACATTACACTGTAGAGGTCCCAGCACCACCATCGATGTCACTGCTCATCACACTATGACCTGTGAGAGGAGAAGCCTCTTATACATTACACTGTAGAGGTCCCAGCACCACCATCGATGTCACTGCTCATCACACTATGACCTGTGAGAGGAGAAGCCTCTTATACATTACACTGTAGAGGTCCCAGCACCACCATCGATGTCACTGCTCATCACACTATGACCTGTGAGAGGAGAAGCCTCTTATACATTACACTGTAGAGGTCCCAGCACCCACCATCGATGTCACTGCTCATCACACTATGACCTGTGAGAGGAGAAGCCTCTTATACATTACACTGTAGAGGTCCCAGCACCACCATCGATGTCACTGCTCATCACACTATGACCTGTGAGAGGAGAAGCCTCTTATACATTACACTGTAGAGGTCCCAGCACCCACCATCGATGTCACTGCTCATCACACTATGACCTGTGAGAGGAGAAGCCTCTTATACATTACACTGTAGAGGTCCCAGCACCACCATCGATGTCACTGCTCATCACACTATGACCTGTGAGAGGAGAAGCCTCTTATACATTACACTGTAGAGGTCCCAGCACCACCATCGATGTCACTGCTCATCACACTATGACCTGTGAGAGGAGAAGCCTCTTATACATTACACTGTAGAGGTCCCAGCACCCACCATCGATGTCACTGCTCATCACACTATGACCTGTGAGAGGAGAAGCCTCTTATACATTACACTGTAGAGGTCCCAGCACCACCATCGATGTCACTGCTCATCACACTATGACCTGTGAGAGGAGAAGCCTCTTATACATTACACTGTAGAGGTCCCAGCACCCACCATCGATGTCACTGCTCATCACACTATGACCTGTGAGAGGAGAAGCCTCTTATACATTACACTGTAGAGGTCCCAGCACCACCATCGATGTCACTGCTCATCACACTATGACCTGTGAGAGGAGAAGCCTCTTATACATTACACTGTAGAGGTCCCAGCACCACCATCGATGTCACTGCTCATCACACTATGACCTGTGAGAGGAGAAGCCTCTATACATTACACTGTAGAGGTCCCAGCACCACCATCGATGTCACTGCTCATCACACTATGACCTGTGAGAGGAGAAGCCTCTTATACATTACACTGTAGAGGTCCCAGCACCACCATCGATGTCACTGCTCATCACACTATGACCTGTGAGAGGAGAAGCCTCTTATACATTACACTGTAGAGGTCCCAGCACCACCATCGATGTCACTGCTCATCACACTATGACCTGTGAGAGGAGAAGCCTCTTATACATTACACTGTAGAGGTCCCAGCACCACCATCGATGTCACTGCTCATCACACTATGACCTGTGAGAGGAGAAGCCTCTTATACATTACACTGTAGAGGTCCCAGCACCACCATCGATGTCACTGCTCATCACACTATGACCTGTGAGAGGAGAAGCCTCTTATACATTACACTGTAGAGGTCCCAGCACCACCATCGATGTCACTGCTCATCACACTATGACCTGTGAGAGGAGAAGCCTCTTATACATTACACTGTAGAGGTCCCAGCACCCACCATCGATGTCACTGCTCATCACACTATGACCTGTGAGAGGAGAAGCCTCTTATACATTACACTGTAGAGGTCCCAGCACCACCATCGATGTCACTGCTCATCACACTATGACCTGTGAGAGGAGAAGCCTCTTATACATTACACTGTAGAGGTCCCAGCACCACCATCGATGTCACTGCTCATCACACTATGACCTGTGAGAGGAGAAGCCTCTTATACATTACACTGTAGAGGTCCCAGCACCACCATCGATGTCACTGCTCATCACACTATGACCTGTGAGAGGAGAAGCCTCTTATACATTACACTGTAGAGGTCCCAGCACCACCATCGATGTCACTGCTCATCACACTATGACCTGTGAGAGGAGAAGCCTCTTATACATTACACTGTAGAGGTCCCAGCACCCACCATCGATGTCACTGCTCATCACACTATGACCTGTGAGAGGAGAAGCCTCTATACATTACACTGTAGAGGTCCCAGCACCCACCATCGATGTCACTGCTCATCACACTATGACCTGTGAGAGGAGAAGCCTCTTATACATTACACTGTAGAGGTCCCAGCACCACCATCGATGTCACTGCTCATCACACTATGACCTGTGAGAGGAGAAGCCTCTTATACATTACACTGTAGAGGTCCCAGCACCACCATCGATGTCACTGCTCATCACACTATGACCTGTGAGAGGAGAAGCCTCTTATACATTACACTGTAGAGGTCCCAGCACCCACCATCGATGTCACTGCTCATCACACTATGACCTGTGAGAGGAGAAGCCTCTTATACATTACACTGTAGAGGTCCCAGCACCACCATCGATGTCACTGCTCATCACACTATGACCTGTGAGAGGAGAAGCCTCTTATACATTACACTGTAGAGGTCCCAGCACCACCATCGATGTCACTGCTCATCACACTATGACCTGTGAGAGGAGAAGCCTCTTATACATTACACTGTAGAGGTCCCAGCACCACCATCGATGTCACTGCTCATCACACTATGACCTGTGAGAGGAGAAGCCTCTTATACATTACACTGTAGAGGTCCCAGCACCCACCATCGATGTCACTGCTCATCACACTATGACCTGTGAGAGGAGAAGCCTCTTATACATTACACTGTAGAGGTCCCAGCACCACCATCGATGTCACTGCTCATCACACTATGACCTGTGAGAGGAGAAGCCTCTTATACATTACACTGTAGAGGTCCCAGCACCCACCATCGATGTCACTGCTCATCACACTATGACCTGTGAGAGGAGAAGCCTCTTATACATTACACTGTAGAGGTCCCAGCACCCACCATCGATGTCACTGCTCATCACACTATGACCTGTGAGAGGAGAAGCCTCTTATACATTACACTGTAGAGGTCCCAGCACCCACCATCGATGTCACTGCTCATCACACACGCGCTTCTATACTGCATCACACACGCTGTTCTATACTGCATCACACACGCGTTCTATACTGCATCACACACGCGTTCTATACTGCATCACACACATGTTCTATACTGCATCACAGACACTTTCTATACTGCATCACACACGCGTTCTATACTGCATCACAGACACTTTCTATACTGCATCACACACGTGTTCTATACTGCATCACACACGCGTTCTATACTGCATCACACACGCGTTCTATACTGCATCACACACGCTGTTCTATACTGCATCACACACGCAGTTCTATACTGCATCACACACGCGTTCTATACTGCATCACACACGCGTTCTATACTGCATCACACACGCGTTCTATACTGCATCACACACATGTTCTATACTGCATCACACACGTGTTCTATACTGCATCACACACGTGTTCTATACTGCATCACACACGCGTTCTATACTGCATCACACACGTGTTCTATACTGCATCACACACGTGTTCTATACTGCATCACACACGCGTTCTATACTGCATCACACACGCGTTCTATACTGCATCACACACGCTGTTCTATACTGCATCACACACGTGTTCTATACTGCATCACACACGCGTTCTATACTGCATCACACACGTGTTCTATACTGCATCACACACGTGTTCTATACTGCATCACACACGCTGTTCTATACTGCATCACACACGTGTTCTATACTGCATCACACACGCACGTTCTATACTGCATCACACACGTGTTCTATACTGCATCACACACGCGTTCTATACTGCATCACACGCATGTTCTATACTGCATCACACACGCGTTCTATACTGCATCACACACGTGTTCTATACTGCATCACACACGCGTTCTATACTGCATCACACACGTGTTCTATACTGCATCACACACGCGTTCTATACTGCATCACACACGTGTTCTATACTGCATCACACACGTAGTTCTATACTGCATCACACACGCGTTCTATACTGCATCACACACGCTGCTTCTATACTGCATCACACACGTGTTCTATACTGCATCATACCCACGGTTCTATACTGCATCACACACATGTTCTATACTGCATCACACACGTTCTATACTGCATCACACACATGTTCTATACTGCATCACACACGCGTTCTATACTGCATCATACCCACGAGTTCTGTACTGCATCACACACGTGTTCTATACTGCATCACACACACGTTCTATACTGCATCACACACGTGTTCTATACTGCATCACACACGTGTTCTATACTGCATCATACCCACGAGTCCTGTACTGCGTCATAGCCACCTATGCACACACACACATACATGAATCATGAAACCAGAACAATTTATTCCTTGTATTATAAAACTGCACAGAATGATCTGGCAGAGCGGGACGGGAGCCTGACAGATTTATAGAAGTCCTCCTGGTATAGATACCATGTATATTACAGTCGGGAGTAAGCCAGGAGCAGCCATGACCGCTTCACCCGGGACTACTGTAGTAGTAGACGATCATCTCTGTCCAACCACAAATCAGAGGTGAGATACGAGGAACCACCTTTAGAATTGTGGGCACAGGTCATAAATCCCCACAACTGGGAGAAGAAGAAGCTAGCAATGGATGCAGATCTTCTCAGAGGGTGGAGCTCATGGATCCGTGTCTTCACCTTGTGGGTTGACTTCTTAGCCCCATGTGTCCATAGACAGCAGCTTTTTACCCACCACCTTCCATGTTGTGCCTGCAACCTCAAAGAACATCAAGCAGAGTCTGTTCCTGATCATCGGAGCGGAGGCCTCAAACTGATGGACATTAGAAGGATGTGCGTGCATGTACAAACACGTGACAATTTCAGCATTCGGGTCACAGAACTCCCAGTTCCTCATAGATCACATCACCAGGTACTTTTCCTGAAGCCGGTGGCAGCTGAAATGTCCCAGAGGCTGGGACACTTGTCATGGGGTCGACCTCCTCATGGGTGATAGGGCTTTTACCAAACGGAGATTTATTTGGGGAAGTCCCAGGCTGTGGTTTATTTGATGCAGATAGTGATGGTAGAGGTTTGCCCGTCACTGGGAGGGGTGGTGTGGACTGTGGTTTTGGTAGGAGGGGTGGCGTCATTTTTGGCTTGGTCTCTACTGACCCTGTCTTTATCACTTGACTATAGATGGGTTCAGTGTTTCCATTGTTATTGTTCCTGTTTGCCTGGCTGCAATGAGCCACCACCAGTACCTTCTCAAAATCGTCTTCTTTCCCTGGTGGTTTTGGAATTAGCTTTGCTTGAGGCTTTGGAGCAGGAATAGGTTTAGGACCAGGCTTGCTGCGTGGCTGACTGGGTGGTTTTCCCAGAAAGTTCGGCACAGAGTAGTCATCAGAGTTGGGATTGTATGGAAACTCATACCCCACCTTGTCATCGTTGGCTTGCTTCTTCCAGGCCCCTGCCTCAGTTTGCACCTCTGAGTATAACTGAAGTGGAGCACTAGATTGTGCTATGCCTTCAGGCTCATCATAAATATGCTCCTCACCTCCTCGTGGAAGTTTTGGAAGACCCATAGAAGGGGCTCCGACACCCCCTCCTACAACTTCATAGCCAACGTGTTCATAGAGGTCTGAGTAAAGAGGAGAAGCTGCACTTTTGTCCTTATGTGGCCTCACACCTTGCCCAGCCACACTGTCCACAGGATCTGAATACAGGGGATCAAAATGAGGATGGGCCCCCTTAACAGAGTCTTTGGGCTCTGAATAAACCATCAGGTGCTCATTCTCTCCAGATTGATAGCTTGAAGATCGAGAAAGCGGAGAGCGTGGGGGAGTGTTGGCTTTCCTGGTACTGCACTCAATGCCGAATGGTCAAGCAAGTGCTGGGGCTGAAGAGGTTTAGCCGATGGGAGATTGGGAAGTGCCCTGCCCTTAAGAGACTTCTCCTCCATGTCCTTTCTGACTTGGATGTCAGATCCCCCTGAGTCTGATCCCAGAGAGGTGTTATCGGAGGAGGTCTCCGTATCCAGAGTAGGACAGCTGAGACGGTTTTCTGAACCTTGCTGAGCCCGGATTGAATCTTCAACTTTCTGAAAAATGTCATGACCTTGTGTTGTCTCGAAGGTAAAATTTCCAGGACCCGACTGACATCTTCTGCCAGCTTCAAACGAGAACATGACCTAAAAGAGTAACGTAGAAGACTGATTACTGTAGAGATACATCATCTCGCACCGTGCAAATAAAAATATTCCAAGATGAGTGGCTGATGTAACATGACTGAGAGATTGTCACAGCCCCACTCCCTGCTGGAGCTAGGACCACTGGACGGATGTTTCCAGAGCTACCACCACTGGAAGGATGCTGCTGGAGCTAGGACCACTGTACGGACCGTGCCGGAGCTATCATCACTCTGTGGACACTGCAATCACCGTACAGACACTGACAGAGTTACGATCACTGTACAGAACTTGCCAGAGCTATGACCGCTATATGGATGCTGCCTGAGATTTCACTACTGCATTGACACAGCCGAAGCTATGACCACTGTACGGAACACTGCCAGAGCTACGACCACTGTAAGGACACTGCCAGAGCTACAATCACTGTACAGGCACTGCC